>BQMF02000806.1:0-100591 GCA_027922465.2 Turritopsis dohrnii | reverse complement strand
TCAAACTTGAAAGATGAATGATCTAGAAGGAGAAGATGTTACAAAAGGAGATAAATATGGATATATAAGGATAGACAAAGTTTTAACAGCTTGATGATGAGAGTGTTCCAAGGTAGTGACATGAAAGAGATATTGGATGAGATGTTTGCATATATCAAAACCCAAGTAGAGCATCCTGCATTACCACAAAGCGGCTTCACCATCGATCACATCATGCACCTGGACGTAGACTTTCACAAGCTGCAGCTGATGAGAGGATCTTCATACATCAACTACCATCCTGGATAGCGTCGAAAAAGGCAATCATCAACCCTAAAAACGATGATGAAGAATGCTTCAAGTGGGCTGTAATAGCAGCACTACATCATGAAGAGATCACTAGTCATTCAGAACGCATTTCAAAGCTACAGAAGTATGAGAATGAGTACAACTGGGATGGTTTGAATTTCCTGTAGCAATAGACAAGATAGGAAAGTTCGAGAAGAATAATCCTAACATTGGGGTGAACGTACTATATATCGAAGAAAAGTCTACAAAGAGGAGGATCAACACCACACGAGAATCTAATCGTAACATAAGCGCAAAGAAGCAAGTCAATCTGTTGATGGTATGTGATGGAGAGAAAAATCACTATACAGCCATCAAGAATCTGTCAAGGTTGTTGGGTCAAGAAAACACAAATCACAAAGTGCACAGCACTTTTGCATCAACTGTCTAAATGGTTTTCACAATGTAGAGTCACGAGACAAGCACTATATCTACTGCTCTGGCAATGAACAAGTTAGAGTGGAGATGCCTGGAGAGAAGGAAAAATGGTGTATTATAACAATGGAGAGATGCAGTTCAGAGTACCTTTTGCTATCTATGCAGATTTCGAGAGTCTTTTAGTACCTATGAAGGAAGATGGGAGAGAGAAGAACACAAAAACACTATCGAAGCACATACCTTCAGGATGGTGTACGTACAGCAAGTTTGCGTATGGAGATGTGCAAGATCCTCTAAAAGTATACAGAGGTGAAGATTGTGTAAAGAAGTTTGTGGATCATCTGGAAGATGAAGTTAAGCGGTTGTATGCGACATTTCCAGAGCAGTCGATGATAGAACTGACGGATGTTCAGAAGCGTGATCATTGGGATGCAGAAACTTGTCACATATGTATGCTGCCATTTTCAGATCCTCAAAATCGCAAAGTCAGAGATCACTGTCACTATACAGGTTTATATCGAGGTGCCGCACATAACAATTGCAACCTAAGATACAAGATCCCACATCATATCCCTATCATCTTTCACAACTTAAGTGGCTATGATGCACACCTCTTCATTAGAGAACTGGGGAAAAGTACAACATGGAAGATATAGGATGCATCGCGGAAAATAGGGAAAAGTATATATCCTTCCATGTCAAAATAGCAATACCACTTGCTGGTGTTTTCAACTCTGATGGTGCACAAGTGTACAAGAAGATCGAGCTGAGATTCATTGACAGCTGTAGATTCATGGCATCAAGTTTGGATAAATTGTCCTCTAATCTTAGCGATGAGCAGTGCAGAAATCTTCGATGGTTTTACAAGGAAGATAGCATCTTTCAGTTGATGCGCCGCAAAGGTGTATATCCATATGAGTATATGGATAGTTGGGAAAAGCTTGCTGAGAGAGAGCTACCTCCAAAAGAAGCCTTTTACAGCAAGCTGAACATGTGTGGTATAAGTGACACAGACTACGAACATGCACAACAGGTGTGGAGAAGAGTGTCTCCAAAAGGAGACGTGACAACACTTGGAGATTACCACGATGTGTACTTGGCAACGGACGTTCTACTGTTAGCAGATGTGTTTGAAACGTTTCGGGATACATGCTTGCATCACTACCAATTGGATCCACTCCATTTCTACACAGCACCCGGTTTGGCGTGGAAAGCAGCCTTGAAGTATACCCGAATAGAGTTAGAACTGCTCACAGACATAGACATGCTGTTAATGTTCGAGAGAGGTATACGAGGAGGTATAACACAAGCTGTACATCGCTATGTAAAAGCAAACAATAAGTATATGGATGATCAATATGATCCGAAGGAGGAATCCTCATATGTAATGTACCTTGACGCAAACAACCTTTACGGTTGGGCTATGGCATCAGACTTGCCAACACATGGATTTAGATGGGTAAAAAATGTTGAGAAGTTCACACCTGAAGGTATTGCGAAGTTAGTTAAGAAGAATGAGTATGGCTATCTGCTGGAGGTGGATATCGAGTATCCAAAGAGGCTACATGATGCTCATAATAGTTTACCATTTCTACCTGAGAGAATGACGCTTGCAAAGGTGGAAAAACTCGTACCAAATCTCCACAACAAGCATGAGTATGTCATAGATATAAGAGCGCTACATCAAGCGTTGACTCATGGCTTAGTTCTGAAGAAAGTCCACCGAGTCATCAGGTATCATCAGGTTGCCTGGCTCAAGCCTTACATAAACTTAAACACAAGACTGAGAAAAGAATCAAAGAACGACTTCGAAAAAGACTTTTTCAAGCTTATGAACAATAGCGTGTTTGGTAAGACGATGGAGAATATACGGAACCATCGCAATATGAAGTTAGTTACGAGCGAAAAGAAGTATAAGGGGTACGTCATGAAACCTAACTTTAAAAGTGGAGTTCGCTTTAGCGCAAACTTGATGGGTGTGGAGATGGGTAAGACAAGTATCAAGATGATGAAGCCTGTATACATAGGTCAGGCTATACTTGATATGAGTAAGATGTTAATGTATGAATTCCACTATGACTACATGCAGCCGAAATATGGCAGTAAGCTGCAACTCTGCTATATGGACACTGACAGCTTCGTGTACCACATCAAGACGGAAGATTTCTATCGAGATATAGCTGAAGATGTAGAAAAGAGATTTGACACGAGTAATTATTCAGAGAAAGACAGATTATACACATTAAAGAATGAGAAGGTTATTGGTCTGATGAAGGACGAACTTGGTGGTAAGATCATGACGGAGTTTGTGGCTTTACGAGCTAAACTCTATGCATACAAGACGCTAGAGAAGGAAGACAAGCGATGCAAAGGCATGAAAAAGTGTGTGGTTAAAAAATCCATTACATTCGAAGATTATAAGAAGTGTCTAGAAGATGGAGGAAATCTATATAGAGAAATGGTAGTGCTTCAAAATAAGAAACATCAAATGTATACACAAAAAGTGAACAAGATTGCTTTGAACAGAGACGATGATAAACGCATCATACAGACAGATTTGATCACAACGCGTGCTCGAGGATTCATAAATTCATGCTGAATAGTGAGTAATTCATGAGAAGTTTTTTCTCATGATCTCATGACGCAAATGAGGTGAAATTGTACGCTTGAGTGATTTTAAGCTATCATAAATAAGCTGAAATCATGTTTTATTAATGTGATGTGTAGTGTGGTGGTTACAACGTAAAACTTGTAATCTTGAGATCGCTAGTTCGATCCCCACTCGGTCTCTCATGTCCTGGTTGAAAAACTTGCATGAGTGCGCACTTCCCCGCAGTTGCGTTGGATATATCGCGGTTTGGGTAGACTTCGGTCTGGGTGATTAATCACTGTCAGGTTTCACTGGTCCACAGAGACATTCAGGTTACCGTCAAATCGATCGAAATTCAACATAAACGTCAGGGCTTGAAGGTGTTAGCATGAACCTAAACTACTATCACATGTGGCTGTCGGGATATAAACGTCAGGGCTTGAAGGTGTTAGGATGAAGCTAAACTACTATCACATGTGGCTGTCGGTACAAAAACCTAAGGGTTCTCTAAAATAGAGTTTTCTAAAATTATCGAATTTTTCCGAGAGACACCACAAGCAGACATTGAAGTGTAAATGAATGGTATAAAACTTAAGAGCGGAATAATTTGAAATTGTGGTGAACAGGCGACAGAGTCTGCCGGAAAGGGAAGGTCTAGTGGAGCGGCTAGATTGGAACTGGATGGTGCCGTCCGCTCCCGGTATTCACCACAAAATGTGCCAAAAGTTGTCGGGAAAAACTGTGACTAAATGTAATATACTCGAGCAGAACATGAACGGCCATTACGTGCGTAGTAGTCGGAGCTCGTAAGTAGTCACACACAAATAGTCTAAGATCTAGGGGTAGAGCTCAGAGCTGGTGGATTCGAGAAGCCAGGGTGGAGTGCCGGTTAGATCGAAGACAATGAATTAAAAACCCTCTAGGGTATCGCAACAAACAACATCATCAACAACAACAAAAACCTAGGGGTTCTCCTAAGGGAGTTTTGTTTTCAATAATAATATAATATTCGTTTCATGTAGCTCATCACCGCCACATGAAAAGAAAATGTACGAAGTAATACTACTCATCTGTTTCTGCGTTCCGACAGGACTTTGGATGTTTGTTTTCTGGAAGTGTCGTCATATAATAAATCTAGTAATGAATATCGATGGATCTATTGACGTAGTTGGTACTCCAGCAGAAGCGCAGAAAAGAGCAGAACTTATACGTGCTGTACAAAGTGGTCAACATCTTGGCGGTAAAAAACCTTGGACAGTTGAAAGAGTGAATAAGTTGCAAGACAAGACCATCGAAAAGCTATACAAAACATACACGGAGGGGGAATGATCGGTATTACACATGAGTTCAAGAAACGCCTGATTTCAACGCTCTGATATCTAATTTGGTAGGTGTGAGAGATGTTTCAAAGATGATGAAGGAGATCAACGGAAATCCACTCATCACTAATTCCATCACGAGTTATATGGCGGCATCTATACCTGGCGTTTCACCTATGGATGTGATAGGGTCTACTATCTACTCAAATTGTAAAACTTTTCTCGGTCCCTTTGGCGCTGTTTGCGATCATTTTTAGCAATCTTGATTGGATTAAGTACGCAAAAATCGCTGAAGAGCGTCAAATAAATGACGCGAAGACGAGAAGAAGATAGTAAAATTGAAGGACCCTGGAGAGTCGCGAGCGGGAAGAAGCTAGCAGAGTGGAACCGAAAGAATAAAAAGAACTAGAAGTACCTACGCAAGTACCTACACAAGTACCTAATCAAGTACCTAATCAAGTACCTACGCAAGTACCTACACAAGTACCTACTAAGACGTATATGATTGGGGGAGCTGGTGGTGCCATAGCTGTTTTAGCTGTGGGGTTGTTAGTCTGCTACTTCTACACACGATCTTCTACTAAGCCTTCCGCTGACACTGGCTCAAAGGTGCAAGCACAAAAACAAGATCATTTTTGCTTAATATAAATGGAGAAAGAATTCATGGATAGCATGTGGCAGGCGGCACGTTTACTAGGCTACACCAGCTTGTACGCGTACGCTGGAAAAAAATTCTTCAGTGTAGGAGCTCCATCCGCAAAGCTAGATTTAGCTGATGTGGGAAAGCTTGGACTATACCTTGAGATGGCAATTTTGTCAGATGATTACGCACTCAAGCAAGGGTGGTACAAGGATAAAATTTCGGTTTAGATAAATGGTTAGCATCTTAATAGGAGGGGCAGTAAGTGCAGCACTATTCACGTTTGGCAACTACGCAGAGAGGGCTCTCTCTGGTGATGAGGAAGCAGCAGCAGATCGAGAAGAACGTGCTATGGCAGCCGAAAAACGAGACAAGCACAAATGGAATGGGATCGAGAGCGCGCGACACGCCTTGACTTTATCAACAACAGACTTCGACAAGAAAATAACGCCTCTGCGTACATCTCTGATCTTGATCGAGGTATGCACGAGTACTACGAGGCAACACAACAGCGTCTCTCACCTTTACCCCCTAGGCCTGAATTAACGGATTTTTATAACCCTTCTGAAGCTCAAAAGACTGGTGAATTGGTAGCGATCGCTGGAACTCTAGGTATTGTTGGATTTCTGCTCTACCGTATGTAATAAATGACTGAAACGTTGCGTGACATCTACTACAAACCAGAGAATCTGTGGAAAGGGAAGAAAGCCATTAAAGAGCTTCAGAAGGCTGCTGGAGTTACTAGGAAACAAGTGTTGAAGTGGCTAACTCATCAAGCTTTATATCAGATACATCTACCAAGGCCTAAGCACATCGACTATCCTCACTTTTACGTGACCAAGGTGAACAAGATCCACCAGGCCGATCTTTTGTATCTTCCTCATGACAAAGTCTATCAGAATACGTACAAGTACGCTTTGAATGTGATCGATATTGCTTCAGGGTATAAAGCGAGTAGACCTCTGAGAACGAAGAAGGCGAGCGACGTTGCAGAGATGTTTGCTGACATTTACAAAAAGGGTCCACTAAAGTGGCCTGAGAAGCTCTATGTAGATAACGGATCAGAGTTCAAGTCGGAAACAGCCAAGGTCTTCCAGAAGCACGATGTCGAGGTGGTGAGAACTACAACAAAGCATAACCACAGAAAGCAGGCCTTTGTGGAAAACTTCAACAAACTCCTCGCGGAGAAACTTTTCCCTATACAAGATGCGCAGGAGTTGGAAGATCCAGAGAAAAACAGTACCACTTGGGTAAAACACTACCAGAAAAGTGTGAGTCAACTGAACAACAATGTTCTTGCCAGAACCGGGATGAAACCCTCAAAGGCGATTAAACTGGAGGAAGTTCCGTTAAAAGTTGGGTTTTACCCGAAGGAAGAAACTTTACCTGAAGCGGGATTATACCGCTATTTGCTAGCGCCGGGTGAGGAACATGACGGCATAAAACGACGCGCAACAGACAACAACTGGAGTCGGGAAACGTATCGGGTCGATAAGATATTGCAATACCAAGGTCAGCGTGTTTTGTACTACCTAGAAGATGGGCCGGAGAGATCTTTTGTACGTGAAGAACTTATGCTTATTCCTGAGGATACGGAAGTACCTCCAGAATACGTAAAAAAGTGGTAGTCTCATAAATATTTCAAAGTTGGAGTTTTTGTTGCATATAATAAAGATGTTGCGTTTTGGACAAATCGAAGTTTCACGGAATGACTTTAACTCTAGTGCAGAACTTACCGACATTTACACTATCGACATGTCAAAGATCACTATAGCAGAACCTATCGTAGCAAACAAGAACGACCTGAGGTACTACATCGGGTATGAGAAGGAAGCGAGTAAAATTATTCCTCTCTTGATCAAGACCCCAAAGAATTGCCACTCTTCAGGGGTATCGAGGTATAACGAGACATCTGCCTGGAAGATGGGATTCAACGTGTTGGATGATAAAGCTTGGTGTGATGCTTACAACGCGATTGCTGATCATGTGCAAGAGCTTCTCTTCAAGACCTTGACAGGTACTGTGATAAGTACTGCAGGCTGGATCAACCCAAAGCTCATCTCCTGGGATGGTAACATCAAAACAAAGTTTATAAACGATTCACCGCCGTTCAACAAATCCTGCAAGGCCACTGGTGTGTTGAAGATCGGAAGCGTGTACACACAGACCCATCACAACCACTACCTCCAAGTCCATCTGAAAGAGTGCAAGTACCATGAAACAGATATGCGTGAGAGCCTTCTCAGTGATGACGATGAGTAGAGACTTCAAAGTTAATGTTGTAACTTTGAAGAAAATGGCAACAGTGAAACAACTAAGGCTGAAAGCGAAAGAAGAAGGTCTTCGAGGCTATTCTACGATGAACCGAAATGAACTTACGAGGGTCTTGAGTGGTGAAATAAGGTACAAGCGGAACCAGCGCTCTATAGGAGTGCAGACAGAGTTCCCCGAGTGTCACGAATGTGCACTGAATAGACTTTTTTGTAATCTCTCGAAAAAAGCGTTTGTCAAAAGACAAATTTATACATCGCCAGCAGGTGAGGAGACTGATGTTGAAACCGGAGAGATCGTAGGCTATGAGGTTGACTGTACCAGGCATTACTTCAAGTAAATGTCTCCCACTTGACGTCCATACGTGTGCAAGTTGGAAGTTGTTCATCAGGGAAATTTGTCATCATCTGGTTGATTTCATAAAATTTTTGGATATCTTTTTCTCGAACAGCCTCATAAAGTTCCAATTGATACATAGTGAAGCCTTTCCTATTGGAACGATGGTAGTTTTGGTACATTCGCCCTAGTGTTATTAGTACACCAATGCAAGAAACTATAGTTCCTAACACTGCAACCAACCACACTATAATGAAGCAGTAGCCATATATGACATGTGAAGATATCTCACATGATAAAGTTAGTGTATTGGTGTATATAACCGTGAGACTACCCTTATTTGCCTCAATCGTGCACATACCCATAGTAGGAAAGAGTACATTATTACCTTTCTTCGTTATATCTGGCACTCCTATGAGTTGTCTGCATGCCTGGAGAATCGACAGGTTCATGATGATGTACAAAATTTCCACTATAAATTGGGAAAAAATGTACACATTCTTCGTACAAGTCACAGTATCACAAAAGTACACATTATAAATCGCTGCTGCAGAGGAAGATTCTACACAGCTCTTAAATTTTTCCAATCGCTCAAAGTTCCACTTGAACAGCATATATGGCAACTGTAATGCCATTGAACATGCTAGAATGAAGAATGGAATCCATTGGTAAGATGTGATAATAGTCTTTTTCATGGGCACACATGATCCTCGCGACTTACATAGCACATGACTGCCATCTCGCTGCTGGAGAATTCCAGTCATATCGAGAGTATCAGGAATTCCGTACTCGTGAGATAGTTCATATTTTGTGAGCTCCTCATATATATATAGACCCTTCATCCAGCAAGCATTTTGTATGAATTTGTTCCCTACATCCCAACCTAACATATTGCAATTCATGCCATCTTTGTACCAACACCATGCCGTTATGAGAGTTGTCAACATGATTATCTTTGAACCCAGCAGCCTGTTAAATCTGGATGTAACTGAATCATTTCTCTTCTTAGTAAAATCTATAGCGAGAACTTGCTTGAGCGGATCTATAATATTCATTTTATCTCTTTTCAAATCCAATATTTGACTCCTTAAAGTATTCAACGAAATGTCAAAGCCTAGAGCTTCAGGTAAATGTCTCCCACTTACTTGACGTCCATACGTGTGCAAGTTGGAAGTTGTTTCTATAAGAAAGATGAACTTGTCTTTGTTTTCTGGATTATCAACCATTGAAGTACTTTTTGATGGACAAAACCAACCATTCATTCACAGAGCACAATTTGGTAAGTTCTTAGGGTTGAAGCACATAGTTACATCTGTTCCAGACACTATGAAGCGTGAGCAACTCACTAGAGTAGAACTTGAAAAGGGTGTCCATCTGATGGACCCCCTTGGGAGGTCGCGAAACCCCCACGATGTGTTCCTTTCCTTAGAGCTTGCTCTCTACATCGTAATGCGTAGTGAAAAACCTACTGCAGCTTTAGCCCGAAACTGGTTGCTTAAAGAGATTATCCCGAGAGGTTTTAACAAGATTATCCAAGAAAAGCAAAATTCCATTGAGGAAGCTGAAGCAGCTCTTGCTTTACTCAACGATGACCTTGTAGAGCGTTATCAAATGATCGATAAACTCCTGCAAAGACATGTTCCTCACGCAGAAGACCTGCGCAAGGATAATGTTCTTCTGATTGTACGCAAACACTCTACATCTGAAGATGATGAACATTACAACCTGCCTTACTACATCGCACGGATACAGAGACGTACAATCACAAGTAAGAGACGATGGTTACTCAACCAGTTTCCGAGCAGTGAGGAGATCGTTGTCATCGATAATCCTAACGGTATACACGCGTTTAATAGATTCGAAGAGGACGGGCATGTGGAACGTTTCCAGTGTCATTTCAGATTGATCGACTTAACTCGTGATGATCTATATGACTTGGGTGTCCCTGCCCTTGAAGATTGAAGAGGGGTCCCAACCGTTGGCACCCCTTGGCAGATGTCGTTTTGTAGCTTTACCAAGCTACAAAACATAAGGAGGAGGTGCCTCATACATCATATAGCAGGTGCACTCGGGGTATCTGAACTGCTCACGAGCTTTTTTGCGATTTCTTCGCGACCTTCTTTCCTTCCACGTTCCAAAAGCTCTTGCTTCTGATGTTCGTAAAGTTGTTTGATCACCTTCCTTGATTGTTTTCGCAGATCTTGCTTCATACTTGTGTAGCGCTCTTTCTCCGCCATAATTCGAGTAAACTCAGGATGATCGATGGTACCGTCTTCGTAGACTTTTGATATTAGCACACGCAGACTGTCTAGAACGGTCTGCGCAGCGAATGCGATATCATGGTTTTTCTGTCTTTTTACATCTAAAATAGAGGCATATTTTTGAATACCGCTCATTATTAGACCCACCACGAGAGCTGTCACACACAGCCCGATGCTCACCGAAGTATCCATTTCTGATACCAAGCATGCAATCTCACCACCAGAGAGTACAACATTCACCGCGATCAGAAAGTAACATGCATATTTCGCAACTGCTGAGTAGTGTGAAAATTTGCGCTCTAAAGATGTTCGACTTTCTAATTCCCGAGATAGGTATGCTTCCGTCTCCTTCACCGCTTGAATTCTATAGTTTTTTGCGTATCCATTCTCTGGGTCTGGTAAAACAGGATATAGCTTCTCCGTAGTCACGTCGTACATTGCTATCTGTTTATTTGAAGACGACGAGCATATTGATAGCTTGTAAATCAACTTTCCTGCCTTGATCGTCGGTGACGTAAAAATTCAACGTTCGCGTTGAGGACCTCAATTTGTTGGTGAACATAGGACGTTCATAGTGATACGACATGATGTCGCCATACTCGTATTCTGGCTTCTGAAGTCTAAAAATGTGTACGATTTTCGTAATTGCACCGTTTAACAGAATATAGCTGTTTTCGAATTCCTCACAGTACAGCCGTATAGACTTGAACGTACAGAAGTTTGGCACCGATCTATATTCACCTTGAGTATACTTCTTATCTAATCCTAAAAGTTCCCCTAAGTTTTCACTTATTGAGACGTAATACCCTTTTTGTACTGATAAGTGAAGCTTACCATCCTCTCTTGGATCGAGATTTGCGCATCCAAGTGATCTTGCATTTATTCTTGAACGAATACTCTTTGACGTATATAATCCAGGTGGAAAGTCTATATGCAGGGGGAACCTTGAATCGACGGGGTCTTTTTTTGATACTTGATCAATGGTAAATCTAGCGTGTTGAACTAGGTTGAGCCACCCCACGTATAACACTGCTTCTTTTATCGCAATCTCCGTGCCTTCTTTTAACTCTGTTGGTAACTTGGTTTCTCCAAGATGGGTGACATTTACATACATTTATTATAAGAGAAATGAACTACGACAAGGTGCGGTATATACCAAAATTCGGGCAACCCAGTACACTCTTAGCTGCTAAGGAACTCTGGGAGCAAAGGATCGTTGTGGATCAACAAGGGAGCTTTTTCATCGCTAAGTTTCGCGATATTTTCTCATTTCCGTTTGTACCCATGAAAAATGACATATGGCTCGATATCGACATGTACCCAGGACAGTTATCTTTTGCTACCTGGTTAGCTACGACTGGTTGCGGCATATCAACGCAACATCTACACCATAAGAACCCTATGATTGCGAGCATCTACCGCTTTCACGTCTATTTTCAGATACGTCTGATCTTGAAGCAACTTGAAATTCCTCTACCAAGTGAACTAAGCTTCAACCCGCGAGATAACAAATACAATTCAAGTGCGTTCAAGACGCTCTCTGCAGAGTTTGACATACCAGCTGACAAGTTCTTCTGGCGATACCCT
Source organism: Turritopsis dohrnii (assembly GCA_027922465.2). Taxonomy (NCBI): domain Eukaryota; kingdom Metazoa; phylum Cnidaria; class Hydrozoa; order Anthoathecata; family Oceaniidae; genus Turritopsis; species Turritopsis dohrnii. Next base: position 88,882 of record BQMF02000806.1, on the reverse strand, counting down.
GCTCGCATGCGGAGAATTGGCAAGAGTTGGGAATTCTACGTTCAAAATGATGTTAATGCCGGGTTAAGTAGAGCTGGTATACAACGCTTGTCGCAGAGTACGCGGATGTACGCACGAATGCTTTTAGAAAGTCAGGCGAGTGCACGTTCCGTTATAGCGGGTGACACTGGACGTGCCTTGGATGCGCAAAAGATCTTCATGACCGCAGTAGAGCAAGCGATCCGGAAAGACACCTCTTTAGCGGAAGAGATTGGTAAGTTCCAGAAAGCCTTAAGTTACGCTAGATCGGAACCTGATTTTGGCGTTGCCCTCGGTACATACCTAATACCCAGCGATTTAAAGCTTGGGAATCTCGACAACATCTCTGATTTTTCGACAAAGCTTACCGTTGCGACTCACATCGGTAAACTACCACCACCACCTAAACAACACTCTTTGGGAGGATTTCAGGGTCGCAGAATGGCTTCCTCCGATCCTCCAACATCTTCCGTTAAGCGAGCTCAAACGTCTCCCGTTAAGCAAGTTCCAACGTCTTCCGCGGCTAAGCAGCATGAAGAAGAAAAGCAAGCTCTCATGTGGGTAGGTGTCGGTTTAATTGCGGTTCTTTTGTATTTCAAACCATAGCCAGTTACCTATCAAACCAACCCCCAAAACTACGACTAGCCATGCGTTGCTTGCTAGAGCTATGACACCTTTCTTCAGAAAGTTTAAGAGCCAGCTTACAACACTTCCAATGATCCCCGGCAATGCAGCTCCAAGTTTGCTTGCAAGTTTTCCGAGAAGGCGTCCAAGTGCTTCGAGCTGCTTCTTCACCCATTGCTGCACACCAGCTCTTCCAGAAGCAGCAGGAGGACTTCCTGGAGGAGCACCACCACCACCTGTGAGAGAGGTTGCTATCGTTGATATTACCAGCGAAAACGCTGTTAAGATTGAAACGATTGTGATGCCTTGCTCTCGAAAGAGGATGCGAAGTTTCTCCCCTAGTGTTCTATCCTTGTCGAGGACTTTGAATACCGTCTCTTTGATGCGCGACCACTGGCTAGACAACTCCTTGCGGTTACCACTGAGCACCTCCAGTCGAGATGTACGCTCCGCTTTCAAATTGGAGAGTCGTCGCTTAATCTCTTCTTGCACTTCAGGTTCATTGGTTTCACCTAGTTTACGTTCTTCTTCTGCTATTCGACTATCGAGTTCGCCTAATTTTGCTAAGTTGTTCTCCAGCTCCCCACGTATTCGTTTTAGTGCATCGTCTAAGCCTCTAAGTTCACGCAAATTAAATTCAATCCCTTGCTCGCGTAAGAACTCCCCCACCTCTAACGTTTTTTGGGTGCCTTGCTCCAGCATTTCACCCAATACCTCCCTCGCATTTGAGATGTTGTCGAGGACTTGACTGTTATCTAAGCTATCCATTTCAATATTTTCTAGTTGTTTCGCTAGTTTACGTCTTCCTTTATGCATCCACTCTGGTGTACTATCAACACCTGTCAGTCTTTTTATAGCATCCTCTCCACCTAGGATTCTTTTAATAGTATCTCGAGTGTAAAATCCTCCTTTTTTTTGGTTTACTCGGTACCATTCACCATTTTTATAAAATTCAACTTTTGCGACACCTGGTGTATTGGTTGAAGTTACTTTAAACCGATCCAAAGCTAAATTAGGATTTCCTTCAATATCGAGAAACTTGTATAACTCTTCTATTGTCTGTCTTTTAATTTCTATTCTCTGCTGAATTGATGTGCTTAGTATTTTAGAAGAATCGCCTGTGTCAGATATAAGCGGTGTAGTGTCAGATGTAAACGATGTATCTTCTACATCTTCAAATTTACCGTAAGGTGTTTTATAATCAAGTGGATCCATTTCTCTTATAATAAACATGTATGGTATTGCAAACCCTCATAAGGAATATATGACTCGCTTTGCCTTCAACGCACCGCGTCAGCATGTCAAGATCTCGAATACACCAAGTACCATTGACCAGGCTCTATTTCTAGATGTGAGGCTGCCGAATCTTGGTGCTAATGATGTCATTCTACCAGAATCGCTCAAGCTCACGTTTGATATCAAACTCAACTCCACCGATACAGGACGCTACATCGTCAACAACTTGGGAAAGGCTTTGATCGAACAGTTGACTATCAGTTACGAAGGAAACATCATCCAAGACATTCAAAATGCGGATGTGATGGAAATTTACAAGGACAGATGGCTACCTGAGGAAATGCAAGTGGAACGTATCCAACAGGGAATAGATCCGGAGGGTGATGTGAACAAGCTCAGAGTCACACCGGGTGCAACGAGTACTTCAACGAGTAAGTCCTCCCTGGCAGCTGTCCATGGTAACCGTTTTTCCATTCCTCTATGGGAATTTTTTGAACTCGTCAAGCATCTCCCTTATGTACAGCTTCGCGATCGCTTAAGCTTCAAAATTAAATTCGCAGAGTATGGAAAGGTCATCAGAGATGCAGGATCAGGATCAGGTGCTTCGAAGAAAGATCCTGACGGCACCTACACTATCTCCAACATTGCTCTAGAATTCGACAAGGTAGAAGACTCTGACTTCAAACTAAAAGTCTACAATGAACTTGCCAATAGGCGACTACCCTACACCCGTGTTTTACGGCATAGAATAATCCCTTTGGACAAGAAAGATACCGCCTGGAATATACAGGTAAACGTGCCCAGCGAGAGTTTAAAGGCTCTTGTTCTATTCTTTCTTGATCCAGACAAACGAAAAGCATACGCTATGGATAACACCCATTACTACAACCCGAAAATCAGCAAGGTAGACATTACCATCGAAGGAGAGCCTAATCAACTCTATACACAGGGCTTACTTCCAGAAGAAATGTATGCCCCGGCACGGAAGTATTTCACTTCCAATGAACTGCTGCCGGCCATTAGTCCTTCTAAATTCTTTGATTCTAATTACTGTCTTTTTATCGACTTTCGAAGTGTTGCTGACAATACTCTACATGGTGCGGGGAGGCGCCTCAAAAACACTTCAGATGGTGTCACACTGCAGATCACCAAAAAAGCTGATGGTGCGGGAGCCATCCAATGTTACCTCTTTGTGCTACAAGATGGACAGGTTAACTTCATGAATGAGCGCTTCCACAGTGTCGGCTACTAAAATAAATGAACCTTATTAAAGATCCTTGTACCACCATTTTTTCAGGACCGACAGGCTGTGGCAAGACGGAACTGGCTCTACGCTTACTACAGAACCACTTCAAGCACCACTTTGACTACATCGTCATTCTCTGTCCTTCCCTCCGATGGAATACAACCTATAAAGACTGTACGATTCTCTGGGAAGATGATGATGTTTTTCTGATCGAACCTACACCACAACAGGACTTACTATATTGGATTGAGATATTCACCAAGCAATTGGCAGGGCAGGAAACCTTATTCATCATCGATGATTCCATAGCTGATGAGAAACTCGATAAGAAGAGGACTCCACTTCTCAATCTAAGTACCACAGGACGTCATCAAAAACATAGTCTATGGCTTCTCACCCAAGTCTACACAGCTCTTCCAAAAACTATCAGACGGCAAGCAAAGATGCTATTTGTTTGGTATCCTAAAGAGAAGAGTGATGTTAAGCTTATCGATGATGAAACCAATGTCATCAAAAACGACTGGAGTGACATCTTGCAAGAATTGGATGCTTCAGAACACGCATATCTTTACATACGATGTAGGTTCCCAAGGAGTTACAAGGTTGTTCTTCAATAAGTTTGTATACTTATTGAAAATATGTGGCTAGAAATGTCTTCTCCTCTTCATCATAGTACCAATCCCACACCCTATCCGGATGCATGGTAACTTCCACCAACTCGTAATAGAGATCTTTTCCGAATCGACGCTTGTGATGATAGCGAAAGAGCTTCTCATGAATAGCGTCATAACCTAACCAACTTCGACAGAGTGCAACAATCATAAAGTGACCATTTAAAGCTGCTAAATATATCGCCTGGTTAAAATCCACCGCACTCCTTTAGCAGTTTAACTATCTCAATGTGACCAAACAAAGCTGCTGCTAGCATTGTCCTTTCAAAATCATCCTCGGCCCACTCCTTGAGCAGTTGAACTATCTCGATGTAACCATTGGAAGCTGCTCTTCACATTGCCCAGTCAAAATCAGTCGCACCCCACTCCTTGCAGAGATTAACTATCTCGATGTGACCCTTGCAAGCTGCATTTTCCATTGCCTTATTAAAATCAATCGCACCCCACTCCTTACAGAGTTTAACGATCTCGATGTGACCATTTAAAGCTGCCTCTCCCATTGCCTCATTAAAATCTGTCGCACCCCACTCCTTACAGAGTTTAACTATCTCGATGTGACCCTTGTAAGTTGCCTCTCTCATTACCTCATCAAAATTGGTTGCACCATATTCCTTTAACAGCTTGACCTCCTCGATGTCACCATTGAGAGCTGCTGCTAGCATTGCCTTATTAAAATCACTCACATTATGTGACTGTCCATATCCTAACCAATTATATAAAGAAGTAACAATGATATAGAAATAACTCAACATCCTTTATTATATAGACTTTTTCAACTTGGAAATTTTTTACGAGTGGACAGAACTGAGTCAGGGGATTTCCCTGACTCATTTGATGAATTTTTACGAGGAGGGGAATTCAACCGGATGCAGAAGAACTAGTTAACACTGTCGCAAAAATGAAAAATGGAAAAGCAGCCAACGACATCCCTATGGAATACATAAAAAGTGCCATGAAGTGTCCTGAATTCCAACTAGAGATGATTAGTTTATACGAAACGATATGGAAAACCAACATGATACCTAAAAATTGGACCCACTCGAATTGATGACTTCGATGATAGTGCTGACGTCAACACTTTTCAACGATAATGCTGACGTCAACATTTTTCGACGCATACGCAGAAGGGGTGGGCACTTTGTCATTTTTACCGATTTTTTTCTGGGACTATGAGAGTTTTGACCGTTGTCCTACAATCCGCAATTATCTATCTCTAGCCTCTGTTCTGAGCGATCTTGGAATGTTGGATTTTCCATCGTAGGAGAGGAATTTGTGTACGATAAACTTCCTTCCACACTTCAGCGGACAAGGTAACGTCTGTTGCGGCAGCAGCCGTCAGTATCGAGTGTAAACGTCAGAGTTGACAGCAAACGTCAGTCTTGAAACGTCAGAGTTGACAACAAACGGCAGTGTTGACAGCAAACGTCAGTGGTGACGGCAGACGTGAGTCTTGAAACGTCAGTGTTGACAGCAAACGTCAGTGGTGACAGCAGACGTGAGTCTTGAAACGTCAGTGTTGACAGCAAACGTCAGTGTTAACTGCAAACGTCAGTGTTGACAGGAAACGTCAGTGTTGACAGGAAACGTCAGTGTTGACTGCAAACGTCAGTGTTGACTGCGAACGTCAGTGTTGACTGCGAACGTCAGTGTTGACTGCGAACGTTGGTGTTGTCAGGAAAGATGTGAGATGTGTCTAGAGCCTTAACTGTAACGAACAGGTCCACAGCTCTAATCAGCAACCAAGGTTGACCAAGATCAACGTAAAAGTTCTTACAATCAATAAAACAGCAAACGTCAGTATTGACCAAGATCAACGTAAAAGTTCTTTCAATCAGTATAACAGCAAACGTCAGTGTTGACAGCAAACGTTGGTGTTGTCAGGAAAGATGCGAGATGTATACAGAGCCTTAACTGTAACGAACAGGTCCACAGCTCTAATCAGCAACAAAGGTTGACCAAGATCAACGTAAAAGTTCTTTCAATCAGTAAAACAGCAAACGTCAGTGTTGACAGCAAACGTCAGTGTTGTCAGGAAAGATGCGAGATGTATACAGAGCCTTAACTGTAACGAACAGGTCCACAGCTCTAATCAGCAACAAAGGTTGACCAAGATCAACGTAAAAGTTCTTTCAATCAGTAAAACAGCAAACGTCAGTGTTGACAGCAAACGTCAGTGTTGTCAGGAAAGATGTGAGATGTGTCTAGAGCCTTAACTGTAACGAACAGGTCCACAGCTCTAATCAGCAACGAAGGTTGACCAAAATCAACGTAAAAGTTCTTACAATCAGTAAAACAGAAAACGTCAGTGTTGACAGCAAACAACGTCAGTGTTGTCAAGAAAGATGCGAGATGTATATAGAGCCTTAACTGTAACGAACAGGTCCACAGCTCTAATCAGCAACCAAGGTAAAAGTTCTTACAATCAGTAAAACAGCAAACGTCAGTGTTGACAGCAAACGTTGGTGTTGTCAGGAAAGATGCGCGATGTATACAGAGCCTTAACTGTAACGAACAGGTCCACAGCTCTAATCAGCAACAAAGGTTGACCAAATCAAACAAAGCAGTTGTTGCTCATCGTTGTTCAGTGAATGAATCTTCTTGCATAGTTTTGTGATCTTATGTTAGGTTCAGTGAGAGAAGAGAAAATTCACGTTTGTAATAATCGTATCGTTGTCTTTATCATCACAAAACTGTGAGCGCTCTCTCACTCATGCTACTTACAAGTGAGAGAAAAACGCCTTTAAATATTGCTACAAAATTCAAAACTACAAATAATTACCATATAATTACTTAGGTATACAAATGCAACTAGAAATAAAGGGAACAACTAATCCCAGAGGGAAAGAAACTTCTCAAAAAAAAAAAAAAAAGGAGAGCGAAATAAAGGGAGAGCGTAAGTAGGTCTGAATTATCTCGGCGATAACTGTTCATCGTTCAGGAGGGAATTCTATAATGGCAGATACCTTAGGCCGACTTTTTTTGCGTCGCCTTATTTTAGCGATTTTAGCGAATGAGCATATTTTCGCTAAATTAAAGTTGCGGAAAATTTAACTTTAGCAAAACTTTTATTTTACCTTCTGGAAATTCTCTGTAGTTAAGGGGTAATTCGCTAAAATTAGGTTGCGTTAAATCCGTGTTCATCCATTTTCGCAAAATTTTACTGACGCAAAAAAAGTCGGCCTTAGGTAGATTAAGGGGGGTGCGAAAAGGAAATAGCGCCCTTTCAGTTATGGATGCGTATTCATGCATTCAACTCTCTCGTCGGAATTTGTTGAATGAACATCCGGCTTTCACACATTCCATGTTTTCGCTGGCGAACGGGTGATTCCACGCGCCCACTCCGCAAACCTTATATATTGATTTCATTTGACATTTTTTTATCTGTCAATAGCAATGTCCATTAAAATCTTCGAATATTTACCTTCTACATTCTATCACGAAAATAGAACGTTGTATATTTCATGAAAAAGCGCAGACAGGGGGTTCAATTAATTTCAACAAGATTATTTTAAAAACATAAAAAACATTAGTTTACAAGTTTACAACACAAGTTCTTTTTTTTAAAAAAAACAACTGAATAAAAATTTTCTTTGATACCATTAATTTTATTTTTTTTCATCATAAATGTTATCATGCAATTTTTATTATTACCACTAACCCCCCAATTAAGAAAAGTATCACTAACGGAAAAATTCCTCTTCGAAAAAAACATGGCGACGATAGAGCGCGCGGATGTGTTTGTTTTTCTGGTGGAGGAAATCGTAAATATTGAAGCCCACAAGTAAAATTAGAATGGCCAGTAAAGAAATTTGAGTTCCTTATAGATAGTAGAATAGTTTTATGTAGAAATTAGATTGTCCCCTGGGAAACCAACTTTTCGCATTTTTTGTGGCTCACAGCTCCCTGACTAATATGATTCTATAGAAAAGTTGAACAAAGATTCTTTTTTCCATAATTGCTACATTGTGTCCTTTAAAAAACCTTGTTCTTTTGAAATAAGTGTTACATTGAATGTATTACTCACATTTCAACGAAAACCTATTGTTCTTATAATTTCATCAAAACAACTTATACGCACGATGTTTTAGTATTCATAAACTAGCATGTAGCTTTAGCTAAAAATGCCCCCGCGCTCAAGCTTTCCAATATGTACACACAGCAACCTATACATTGCAAGCTATACAACGGAAACAAAAACAAATTTTTGTCCGGAAACAAATGTTTTGGTTTATTGTGGGCCTGGTAAGTGGCATACTTATATGCTTAATTATGTCGACAAAGCCAGTTTTTTAGGAAGCCTCAAAGCTGCTCATCACTCACTCAAAATCGTTTTATAACTGTCTCGCATTATAGATGAGTTTCTAAGTGACGTGATGTTTATAAACATTAGTGTTTTTTGCTCGATAATTGCTGTGAGTTTCAACATAAATGCTTAATAGATCAAGTCAATTTTCTACCAATATGCGCACGCATCTTGGTTGGCAATTAGATGCTCTCTGCACACTGTCGGTTAAACCGGTTCTCAGGAGGCGTTTTTAAGACAAAAGAAATTATTAAAAATAATACTCATTAGCACTCGAGATCTATTTTTGTGAAGTTTATTAAATTTTTAGTTTAAACGGATCTTTAACTGGTAATTAACATCAGAAACTCATCTATGTAATACGAGTAGTATTACACTTACATTAAAATTGAGTTAAACTTTCTTTAGGATAACTTTTCCCATTACAAGAACAATTAATTGTTCATATGAAACAATGGTTAAAAAGTTTTACAATACAACAAATAGTTTAATGAGTAGTGTAACCATCTGGCATAGTGTAGCGGTGGCAGTATTTCAAAACTCAAAACTGGGAAATCTCAGCCCGGCAAACCGAGATCTCGGCTCATCACAGCCGAGATCTCGGTTTGCCGGCTGATTTTTTCTCATATAAACGCACTTTTATGTCGAAGTGAAAGTCACGAGTCAGCCGAGATCTCAGTAAACCGAGACCCTCGGTTAAGCGGGCTGAAACCGGGCTGATTTTTCTCATATAAACACCCCCTAAGTAGAAATTACAGTAATTAATTGAGTAAGGCAGAAAATCATGAAACCACCACGTAACATGGAATTGGGATTGATACTAGGTCAGAATAATGGAAAAATTATCAAAATATATAAATTCTTGCAAGGCTTTTATCCTTAAAATAATTTTTTGCCAAAAGCTTTAATCTACCAAATAATTGTTCTTGCCTAATATTTGTTGGAAGATCATTAAAAACATTGGCAGCAATATCTGAAAAAGTTTTTCGTTCTGATGCTTCTTTCATTTTACATTTTTCTCGTTTTTTTAACATTTTGGTTTCATCATTCATTCGTAAGCGAAGGTATTCTGGCAATGATTTACTATGTACTGCATTGAATGCCATCTTAGATAGGCTGTTATCAATTCCATCCTGGATTGGTAACCAGCTTAACATTATGACGTTTTTTTCTTTTGCGTATCGTCCAAGAACGTATCCAGCAGTAGAATTTTGAAGTTTCTGTAGATGTTTCAGGAGATAATTTGTTACATTTTTAACAAAACGTTTCCATGATCGATTTTTGATAGTATTAAAGTGTTAGTAATTTACGTACATGGAATGGTGTCAATCGTGTTATCTTTCTCAGTGTTCGAAGTGCACTACACCCATCACAAATGGTCCAAGTAATGTGCTCAGTCCAATTAAGATTTTGTTGCAAAGACATACCAAGTACTTTCCACTTATCCACTTTTTCTATGATTGTTTCACCAGGTTGAATTTTGTATACAGAGGCGCCGCCTGGGCTGTATCTAATCTAATTTATCTAATTTTGAAGAAAACATTAAACATTTGTCTCAATAGCCGTATTTATACTGAGACGGAGAAATTGAGACGGATAGAATAATTGCAAAAAACATTTTTCTGTCTGACAGTATAAATCAGAAAAAAAACAGTTAGACGGATAGAGTTTTCTCTTTATTTTTCCATCTCAATTCGACCATCGAAACGATGCACAAATATGATCAAATTCAACGATCGAATTAAAGTGTCATCAGTATAAACAAGAAGAGATGATGTTTTTAGATAGAAAAAACGTTAGATTCGTAGTGCAAAATTAATGACTTATCTATAATGATGTCTTAATTACTCTGTCTATCATGTATTTATACTGATAGAAAGAAGTTTTGCCCATTCCATCATCTGATTATACTGTCTTGTTATTTATACTGATAGGAAAATAAAATTTACAATTATTCTATCCGTCGTTACTCGTCTCAGTATAAATAGAGCTAATGAAAACAACATAGATTTGGTTTTGTCTATTGAAAACTAAATTGGTGTCATTGGACCATTTCTTTAACGATTTTTAATCGTTTGATAATTGTGCCACTGGTTGTGCAATGTTTTTAACTTTACAGCTACAAATGATGTCATCCGCAAATTGAAGACATTCACCTCCTGTGATCTCAGACATCACATACGTTTAGATTAAACAAGATCTTCATTTCATTCTGTTTTTGTTATTATCAAATGACGTGCCAATATAGAAACCATATTTCGAAAGGTGTACAAGTGAAATGATGATAGTGAAATTGATATTGTGACATAAAAACCGCCCGAGGAGATCAGGAACAATTGTTATAAGGGTACTATAAATCTGACCATTTGACTTAGATTTAGGAGGTCTAAAGGGGATCAAGGATTGGGAAATACTGTTTGGGTTCACGAATTCCTTATATTCGCTGACAAACGGGTGAACACACCCGCACTCTCTCTACAAATATTGACTATTCGAAAACTCAAACGCCAACAGTGGTCAAACATTCTCTTACTGGGCCTACGGAATCAAATCCTTTGATACTGACCCTGAACTGAATTGATGGCATTTCCACTGTAGCTAAATTGTGATTTCTTAAATGATAATATGGGGTTGCATTCCTTATAAGACAAAATAGGTTCACAATAAAATTAAATAAATAACAGAATACGAAATTTAAATTAGCTAATAGACAATTTAGTCTAATTTAGTCATGACCCGGTATGATACCATTGTCATGAGAGGCGTGTGATGTGGCCACACACACGCATGTATCAAACTCTAAGATGGCTTGGAAAGTCTGAGAAAAGGATTGGCTATTTTGAGGGAGTTTCGACAAGGCCAAGTAATAATGACCTGTTAAACTTGATTTTAAAGCTAACTACGTTAATATTCCTTATATCCGTAGGTAGATTTCATGAAATAAAATTATTAATGCTAACCTGAACATTTTTTGGATATTATATGCCAACTCAGAAAAATTTATTTGCAAATCGTAGATTGCAACCAGCTATTTATCTGTTATTTACTCACAATGACCGTTATTTAAGTTCCTTTTTTTCGAACTATATCTCTCAATGGCATTGCCTGGATGATTGTATAAGAAACGTTCTTTCTGTTTCTCGTGCTTAACTTTCATCCATCATTATCCTTCGTCAACTTTTAAGTGAAAGACACCCAATGACTGGTTTCAGTCATTTTTAAGCTATTAAGTAAGTAAAACTCTCTTTCATCACCCAATAAGAGGGTATATACAAGAAGAAACCTAGGAAAACTTTCGGTTTTTAAAAAAAATATATACAAGTTATATACAAAGTTAAAAAAGAGACATTTAACTCTTTGGGATGTTCGTTTCCAGAATGTCCTTTAGTGTTTTTCGTTTATCGTAGAGGTGCCAGTCTGCTAATAGTTCTTCAAGTTCAGAGTTCCTTTCAGGGTCGAGTTCACTAGTTTTTAGGCTGGGTCTTTGTTTCGTCAGAAGGACAGCTATTACATTGACGTTGGATTTTTTGCAAGTGTTGGGGAGATCTTGGATGATTGAGTATGAGCGAGTCGGTTGGGGGGTGTTGAGGATTGTGAGTAGACATTTGGAGGTGCTTTCATTTCTCATTAGCAGATGAAGAAGGTTGATTTTTCGGTCATTGAGGTATGAGGTGATGGTATCCAGATAGTAATACTGGTTGAGATCAGTTTTGGCGTGTTTGGAGAGGCCAAGAAGTAGTTTCAGTGAGCAGCGGCATTGTCTATTGAGATAGTCTGAGAAGGTCTTGGAGAGTTGGGTAATTTCCATACCGTGGAGGGTTTTGGGTAGGAGTGTGGCTTTGAAAATTGTAGCTACAGTGTCAGGGTGCATTTTCCGAATACCAAATTAGATAAGGGACAATGTTGTTGCCCACAGTTCCGAAATTCTAGACTGCAGATGTAGACAGGTGTGTTTTCTGTGTTGTACTTCCGGACCGTATCTTGAAAGAGAAATTCAGCGTGTATCGGTGAAGCATCTGATGTGAACCCAAATTGTGTGCTCTTGTGAGCGATGATCTTCTCAATAAGTTTCGTTAGGATCGGGATGAGGCTGACTCTATAGTTGTTGGGGTCATGTAGTGGTTTGTGATACGACTTCACTATCGGAATGATAATGGATGTAGGTAGGCTTGACGATTTAGTTGGGCTAGGTATTCTGTAACGTTATCATTCATGGCATAAATGAAGTGTTCGGTTTTCATTTCGAAGGGATCTTTAGCTTTGTTTTTGTGAAGTCCTGCAACAGCTGTCTTGACGTCGTGTTGCGTGACATGGAAGTCGACCTGATGCTGTTCAAGGTCGTTAAGTAGGTCCATTAGACGTTGGTTTGTCTCATTGTTGTCGATTCCTTCAGTCCGTGGCGTGTTGAGCAGTTTGTCAAAGTGAGTGTTGAAATCATATGTAATACTCTGGACATCTGATTTGTTGTTGATAGTGTATAGTTTTTGAGCATTTGACTTGGCTAACCGTATCTTCTTCCAATACGACCTTGGGTTGATATTCTTCAGTTTCTCAGTGAAATTAGTTTGATCCACTTTATTTGCTTTTCTGATATTTTAATTTTTAAGACTGAAAAGGATAACTAAAATATTTAATGACAACCTCTTAAAACTCTTACACAACCAATATAATTTACAAAAAAACTACAAGAGGGATCAAGTAAAAAAATTCTGAACACATGAACCATGTACCTCAAGGAATGCTTAGCTTGAGAGTAAAGAAAACTAATATAAAATTTTAGCTTGCTTTTAACTTTTGCAAATAACTAAACAAGATTATCACAACAAACAAAGAATACTTGAAATTATCTGCATCAATAAGTTCTAAAAATCTGAATCTGAATCAAAGAGGACACATGAAACATATTATTATTATTATTATTCATGAATATTTATACAGGATGAGAACTTCAGTTTGTATATACAAAAATTATGTACCATAAAACTGCTATTAACGTTCGTCCTGTTTAAAAATCAAACAAGATGCCCTACCGGGCAGAAGGATTTCTGCAAGCTTTGCTGCTGAAAATGCCACAAAAATGCAACACTAGCACACTAGTCCTGCAAAACTAAGACAGTCACATCATTCAGCTCAAGAGGCATCAGCATTAAATAAACAAAAATATTGATACGACTGACAATGTTCGTCAAGAAAGTCAGCCTACCATAACATAAAAAAGGGGCTTTTCTTTATGCTATCGCGGAGATCATTTATGAAGATCTGTTTTTTGTACGAATAAGCTGAATGATTGTTACTGGATATTTGCCACCCACGTACTCCAAAAAAGTGCATCAACACAATACGAAACTTTAATTTAACCACATTAAATATAACGAATCCTATAAAAAGATTGTGTATACTGGCGGTAGCCAACATATCCTTTGGGCAGCACAAACTAATATATAAAGTTTCTATATTGATCTCCTCAGAATGAAAAATATAAATATCACAAAAATAATTACTTAGAAATTAAAGCTCATATCTAATCTAAAAGTTAAAAAGGATACAACATACGTAGGGAGAAAAGAGATAAGCTGATATAGCCAGAATACATCCAAAAATTGCTACTAAATATAGTATAAATAGCTGTATAAAGTGCATATGTTGGTGATGTTGGGGAGGAGCTGAAAGGAAGCTAAGCTGAGCTTTAAAAATCCAAAAGCTTCTAAAAATTGACTTCAACCATGCATACACATACAAAATACACGAAGGTCTTTCATATTTAAAAAGGCTTGGAGCAAAAATAAAACAAGAAATACCTTTTCTTCCACACACCATGGCACTGTTTTCATATTTTAAACTTCAAGAAAACTTCTTTCAAAAAACAGAATAACCACACTGTAATTTAATTTTGTGAACATGATAAGTTCCCAACAGTAATGCAATTCTTTACATAAAATTATAAGCTGTATTAACTTCTTTTAAAGCCATATTTCCATCAAAGAAACTTTTAGCAAACTACACACGTTCTTTCGCTGCCATTTTAAAAACGTTTTGTGGACGATCACATGGCATGGCGAAAATCAGCCAATAAACTGTCGCTATTTAAGTGGAGGTGGCTAAATTAGCACCCTTTCGTAGAAATCGGGCATTATGCACCAATCACGATTGAGACGGCTTTTTTATGAACCAATTAAATTCGAGAAACAAATATGCGCCGGTTTGGACAGTAAGATGAAAAAAAAAAACAGAAAAACACGGACGATCGTAAAGTATTTCTTGCTTACGCAGAAATCCAAAAAGTTAAAATATTATAAATTAGTAAAAACATAGGGGTAAGGACGGTGTAGAGGTGTAGGAGACAAAAGATAAGGACCACCACTCAAAGGAGAGTAAAAGCGACCACTACACTGCACTGCACCCGACAGCCGATAGATTAAAGAGAAAAAACAAACAGTATGGATAAAAATAAACAATGGATAAAAAGGTATAAAGTAAAACATATTAATTGAAAAAAATTGAAACAGCTTTCTTAAAATCTAACGTATTTTCAATATCACGTATATACAATGGTAAACTATTGTACAAAGTACCACCAGTAAAATAGAAACCACGCCTAGCAACTTCTAGTTTTACTGGAGGTAATTTGATGCTCTGAAAATTATTTCTTGTATTAATTTTGTGCGCTGTTATATTAAAATATGAATTAAATATTTCACAACCCAATTCACTATTTATACATTTTTTAACAAAGATAACAGCTTCTTGTTTCATCTGGTTGTATATAGTAGGTAGATCGTTATTCGGTAATATCATTTTCGCTCGTCTATCAAGAGATTCGAGACGTTTAATTTGTGTGTTTGTAAAAACTGAATGTGTAGGACAGCTGTATGTCAGTAGTGGAATAACCATAGAAATATATATGCTTTTGCATGCTTTTACTGACAGGTATCTTTTCATTCGCTCCAACAATCTAAGGCGTGAGCTGGCAAGTTTATACGATTGATCAAAGTTGTCGGCCATTGTAAGGTTTTCATCAACGACGATACCAAGATACTTGTATTTTGTTACAAAGTGGATTGGAAGACCATTATAAGTAATTGCTAGTTCTTTTCCGGATGATTTCAGTCGTTTCGATGTGCCAAATAGCATCACTTCAGTTTTTCCCTTTTTGGTATTTAAGATCAATTCGTTCTTCAAACAATATGCACTAATACGTTCCATATCTTCATTAAGATACTTTTCAATTAACAAAGCATCTGTGTGAGCAAAGAAAAGTATAGTATCATCAGCATATTTTATCACCTCAGCATGAAGGACATAATCTATTAAGTCATTGTAAAAGATTATAAAAAGAAGAGGCCCCAGTATTGACCCCTGAGGCACGCCACAGAAGATCGGTTCACATGTAGATTTTATTCCGTCAATTTCAATTACTTGTGATCTGTTGAACAGATAGTCGGTGAACCAAAGTAACTCTTTTCCCTTAATCCCGTACGAGCTAAGTTTGTTAACTAAAACTCCAAATGAAGTGTTATGACTCAAATCTGTAAAGAATCCTGTTTTCTGAAAGACTGTGCAGGAAGTATTTGTCAACCACTATCAACCTTATGCTTTTATTTGAAACAGAACACTTTCCACGTGAATGGAAAACGTAAAAAATTGTTCACAAAATTTTCAAACCTATTTCAGTCATCTGCGACCACCAAAGTGATTGAAAAATTGTTGAGGACCAATGATACATACCTTAAGGGAAGAAATTTTCGCGTTTTTTGGCCCAATCCGCGAAATTAAATTCCGCGAAACACGTCAAAATGGCTCATCCGCGAAATTCGACTTTTTTTCTCTCTTTATTTAGCTGTCATAGGCTCGATTTCGTCTATATTTCAAGATATGTTTTATTTGATTTTCAACAAAAATAAGGCCCTTCTGTTATATATGTCCCACTTAAGTTAAGTTTTTGCTCCAAAGGACGGAGAAAAAACGTATTACTTAGCGGGCGTCCTACTTATCTCACTTATAAGCGTGATAATGAGGTGTTTTTAGCTTAAAAAGTTCAAGGGACGAAGAAAAAGCGTAATATATAGCAGGCACCCTACTTCACAGGGGTCCGAATTAACGAGAGTACAAAAAAATGACACTTTAATCTGCCAACCACATATGTTTTGATATAAGCGGTTCGATAATGTTAAATGCTATTGTATATGTTAATCTAAATTGATAAGTTCTGGTTCTTCGGGGACGACTTTTTTCTTCGCTGGCCGAGGCCCATAAGAAAAGAAGCTGCGAATATCTTGAAAGAAGTTTTGAAACTGATACATTAACTCTTTTGAAATTTTTGTCTGAAAAGAGGTCATCTGCGAAATTAAATTCCGTGAAACTTTTGAAATTAGCCTATCCGCGAAATTCGCCCATTTTGACCCTCTCATCCGCGAAATTAAATTCCGCGAAAATTTCTTCCCTTTAGGTATACAGATTTTGAATTTCTAAACAATGTAGTTCTTGAAGGGTCCAATGTTCATAATTAAATTCAATGACATGGAGTCTATTGAGAGGTGGTGAAAGACAATGACCTTGTATTGAATTTGAAAAAGGGGAAAACCAAATTCATAGTGTTTGGATCAAAGCCAAAGCTGTTGAAATGTTAAGATTATTAACGAGTATTACTGTGGATTTAATTGTTTGCATACATGGGTGGTAAATTGTATAACGGCTCAAATGCAATACGTGACATCACGGAATAAAAAAGATATCAAACTGTACACGTTTTTTTTTTATAAGCATATCAAGGCTCAGAATCGGCAAAAATTTAAGCATACGATAAGCATAGCTGAGGCTCATTTATCATTAACCTGAAATATTTTTTCAATGCACCTGTATACAGGAGAAATGATTTATAAGAAGAAACGAAAACAACAGGTTATGTAAATGAAAATGTGTCAATTTCTCTTTCTTTAATGACACATTTGTTAATTTGGTTCGAAAAAACCTGTTCTCTTGGGACCCATGTTATTTATATAACACTTAAGTGTTATTTTTAAACTAGGGAAGCGCCAATAAGAGAAGTGTGAATAAGCATATCGTAAGCATATTTCAGCCTCAGTTTTAACCTTTTACTAAGCATATTGAGGCTGAGCTCAAAATCCCATATGCTTATAAAAAAAAACAACGTGTAGTTGCTCATAACTCAGAGAAAAAGCTATGCAGCTGAAATCAAGAAGATGTGTTCTTCTTAAGCAATAATATTGAATTATCGAGAAAAAAAAACACAGAATAATTTTGACGTTAATACCCCTTTAAATGAAAAATAAAATCGATTACTGATATACTTGGATAGACAAGCCTTGTCAATACCATAAACCTTGAATGGTATTGGCATGAAATTTGTTATGAACATTATTTGAAAATTATAAACATCCATGTCTTTAAACTCATTCAGATGATTAGTCAAACACATCTAAATTTGTATTGATATGTAACATGTAATAACAGAACCATCAAGGCAGAGAAAAATTTCAATAAACAATACAGCGGTAGTACTAGAATCTCAATGATATCAAGAATTTTCAATTTTGCAGTTTTCCAAATATGCTATCATTCAACATAATAGTGTACAACTACTCTCCCCTTGATGATTAAACCATTCTCAGAACAAAATGATTTCTTTAAAGGTCAGTTGAAGTCTGGTTCACACACGATTGATACATCCATTGTTTCAAGGTTACATAAAATCTGGAGCAATAATATCCAGTCTTAGCACTCCACATAGATGAGATCTTTCATGAACTACGTTGCATCAATCAAATGATTATAGTAAACTCTCTTCCTACGTGTTTTATGACCTGGTTGAGAGCATGCATCATCTGATTCTTCACCAGCCTCTGTAACATCGGAATCACCATTTTCCACTAGTGCAAGACATGTATTCACTTTGGATGACAAACCTAATAATAAAAAACAACCAGTCTCCACTATTGATATTAACTAATACTTAAGAGCCAATTTCTGTAAGAGTGGGGCAGGTGCTGATAGTAAAAATTTTCTTTTTCTTTCATTTTGGGATATGTTGCACATACCCATAAGAGAGGAAATAATCCAAAATTTGAATGCTCAAAAATCCATAATGGCCGAGTTATGCCCATTTGAAGAATTTTGAAAATTAGTAACCGGACCAAAATTGGCCTCTGTTGCAATTTTGCTGGCTTATATCTAAATGCGCCCTTATAGTCACACAACTTTCTTTTCAGATTCTGTTAATATGTCCTGAAGGCTATTGAAATAATCAAAAAATTTGTGTGACCATAATGGCGGCACAAGCTACAGTCCCCCAAAATCACAACAAAATGAACGCAACACAAACTTTGAACAACTTTGAAGCCTGGTATCTACAGGAAAAATGGTTTGTATTACTAAAAACTATGCAAAATGCAAACTACTATGTTACTACTATTGAAAAAACTTTATTTGGTAAAAAAAAAATTAGTAGCCTGGGTACTATGGTGCTTTTCGTAGCAGTAAGAAGCAAAAAAGGCAAAAGTGGTGATTGTTTGCCTCGCTTTCCCGCATTGCGCCCTTAGTTGCATGTGAAAACCTTTTTTGTTTCTGATACTAAACTAATTGAACTATCAGTAACAAAAGAAAAAGTCATGTGACCTCCTATAGATTTTTCAAAAATTAGCTCAGAAGTTTGAAAAAAAGTCATACGAAATCCTAAGACTTTCAACTACTGAGATAGACTTGCGCTCTTATAAGTTGTATTACTGACAAATGGTTGAGGAAATTTGGTCAGGTATTTCTTTGTATTAAGCTTATTTGACAGTTATTGTTATTGAAAATTAAGGATTTCTTCATAAATGCTGATTTAGAGGTCTTTTATATCTTAAAATATTAACAAAATTGTATCTGACATGATCTATCTAGGTATATATATACATCATCAAGTGAAATGTTGTAAAAGTAATAAAGTAATAACAAGCAAGGAAGTTGAAATAATAAACTTCCAGTGATAAGTTATAAACAAATGAAGTTAGCTGTGTTTCAGCTTGTCAATATCGCATTGATGAAGGCCAAAGGCCCTGCTATTAACTGGAGCTGGTGGTGTAACTGAACAGACAACGTCTTCCATAGCAAACCAGCTAATGTCATCTTTATCCGGCCAGATGAATCGATTTTCCTCACTTCCAATCCTCTTCATACACTTTACTTCAACTTCATCATCTTCCATTTTCAATATTTTGCCAGGATACCATTGTTTATTAAACTTTACGATCACCCATTTTCCAATTTCCAACACAGGACCTAATTGAAAGAATTTTTTTTAAAGCCGTACATTCATAGGATTCAGTGTCATGTTTAGTCACTAATAAACTTGCAATTAACATTTTAATGTCTTTGTTGTTGAAAATAGAGAATGAAGCTTAATAATATCAAGAGGTGATGCCAGACATAGCTTTTTCTATTAAATTCTTAGCCCTCTTAACATAAATCAGTCCAAAGTTTTGAAATTACTTACTGGACACTTTTTCCTGTAACTCAGACAAGGATGATGTGCGTACTTGTTTGCTCCATCGAGAAAATAAGGAACGAATTTGCTTTACTGTACAATATTCATTGGTAGGAAAGCATTTTCGCATGGCCATATGAACATCTTCTGGACTGGCTTTCTGTCCGGTCTTTTCACCATCTTCAAATGCTTTAAGAAGGAAAGCTTTTTGTCGGGGATTGAAGCAGAAAGTTGACCTGACTGGTAGTGCCCATCCTTTACCGACTTGTGATGGATTCATAGAGGCTGTAGGTTTTGAGGAAGAAGGACCTGGTGTCGATGTGATATGTGAATGTGTTGATGCCGCCATCAGCATTCTGTTTGCAAAAGACTTTTTTATACAATCAAAAGTAGTGATTCCTTTTGGAATTGAATGAACACCTTGGATCATATGCACCTCTAAATCTTGAAAGGAGCTGAAAGATGTGGTACATTCTTCATAATTACAAAATATTACGTTACAAAGTTGACGATCACTACGCTTTTTTTTATTTTCACTTATCACAACATTGGAAGCCCCAGTACATTGTGTGAATGGCTTCACAATTTGTATGCTAGATTTTAACGACCATTTAGTAGTGTAATTCTGGTTAACACCGGATCCAATTCCATAATAACGCCAAAGTTTGATTGCATTTGCGGTAAACTCCATGGAATGGTAAGATGAAATATTTGGAATTGCATCTGCATTGACTGAACATTTACTTTTGTCGAAGGAAACAACGGACACCTTTGTGTTTTTCATTTTAGACATAGTTAATGCTTTGTGAATATCTTCAGCTGAGACAATATCATTTCCTTCATCCACAAAACAGCGTAACACGTTCCGGCAACAGCAGAATCTCGATCACACTGATCCTTTCCTTTTTGGGGTTCATTGTAGTCCAGTCTTCGTAGATTGATTCCATTCTCTTTGCAAATGTTGTACAAGGATTCCGCATAAAAGTTTCCATGGTATGAAGATGGTATCCTGGCAAAATATTGAAAATGGAAGATGATGAAGTTGAAGTAAAGTGTATGAAGAGGATTGGAAGTGAGGAAAATCGATTCATCTGGCCGGATAAAGATGACATTAGCTGGTTTGCTATGGAAGACGTTGTCTGTTCAGTTACACCACCAGCTCCAGTTAATAGCAGGGCCTTTGGCCTTCATCAATGCGATATTGACAAGCTGAAACACAGCTAACTTCATTTGTTTATAACTTATCACTGGAAGTTTATTATTTCAACTTCCTTGCTTGTTATTACTTTATTACTTTTACAACATTTCACTTGATGATGTATATATATATACCTAGATAGATCATGTCAGATACAATTTTGTTAATATTTTAAGATATAAAAGACCTCTAAATCAGCATTTATGAAGAAATCCTTAATTTTCAATAACAATAACTGTCAAATAAGCTTAATACAAAGAAATACCTGACCAAATTTCCTCAACCATTTGTCAGTAATACAACTTATAAGAGCGCAAGTCTATCTCAGTAGTTGAAAGTCTTAGGATTTCGTATGACTTTTTTTCAAACTTCTGAGCTAATTTTTGAAAAATCTATAGGAGGTCACATGACTTTTTCTTTTGTTACTGATAGTTCAATTAGTTTAGTATCAGAAACAAAAAAGGTTTTCACATGCAACTAAGGGCGCAATGCGGGAAAGCGAGGCAAACAATCACCACTTTTGCCTTTTTTTGCTTCTTACTGCTACGAAAAGCACCATAGTACCCAGGCTACTAATTTTTTTTTTACCAAATAAAGTTTTTTCAATAGTAGTAACATAGTAGTTTGCATTTTGCATAGTTTTTAGTAATACAAACCATTTTTCCTGTAGATACCAGGCTTCAAAGTTGTTCAAAGTTTGTGTTGCGTTCATTTTGTTGTGATTTTGGGGGACTGTAGCTTGTGCCGCCATTATGGTCACACAAATTTTTTGATCAATTTCAATAGCCTTCAGGACATATTAACAGAATCTGAAAAGAAAGTTGTGTGACTATAAGGGCGCATTTAGATATAAGCCAGCAAAATTGCAACAGAGGCCAATTTTGGTCCGGTTACTAATTTTCAAAATTCTTCAAATGGGCATAACTCGGCCATTATGGATTTTTGAGCATTCAAATTTTGGATTTTTTCCTCTCACATGGTTTTGTACAACATGTCCCAAAATGAAAGAAAAAAATTTTTTTTACTATCAGAAGTTGCTAAAACTGCCCCACTCTTACAGAAATTGGCTCTTAAGTATTACATTATAGAAACATGCGAGGAGTATTTTAAATATAGGACAAAGCCACAAAAACACTTTTAACATCACTCAATTCCCATTATAACAAGAAGCGATATTATGAAATTAAAATGTTAGACATGATGCATTGTTAAAAAGGAGAGTTGAAATGTACTGATGTCAGCTGTGCAAATCCCTCATAACAAAGATAATGGGTCTAGAAGCAAGCAGCAAACGGGTAAACAAACAAAATAAACAAATGATTTTCATGTGAGAAACTGCTGTTTATAGTTTTCTCATGGTCTTAAAAACTTATTTTTAAAAAGCAAAACATATATAAAAACTCCAAGAACTACTTTACAGTAGCAAAGAGTTTTTGTATTCCTGCGTAAGCAAGGAATACTTTGAAACCGTTCGTGTTTTTTTTGTTTTTTTTTTTTTTACTGTCCAAACCTAGACCAATTTTTGTCGATGGGAAATAGTCAGTCAAATCCTCTAAGTTCCAAACTTACATTTTTTCTATGCTTTAAATATCTTTACTCACACTACATTCATTGTGTGCAAGTACTTTGCTTGAAAAGACTCTAAAGGTGTATAATATAAGCTCTACTGAAAGGAATAGTTGACATATGGCTAAATCGCAGATGCCAAGGTAGAAATGTTTTTCACGTGAGTCTTATGCAACGTTCTTACGTTTTCCGTAGTTGTTTTAAAAATGGAAGCACGCGTAGATCTGAGAAAATTTCTTGGTTGAATATATGGATATAGAAGAGGTTATACGGCTGTCAAACTTAAAAGAATCAAGAACATTTATGATCCAAACTGATAATCTACGTGAAACTAATACTCTTAGTAGTTATTCGTGATAAATAAGCAGTTTTTGATGCTTCAAATCAGATATGAACGACTACAAAAAAGGTATGCTTACATCGATTTAAAAAAATGCGTAAGGTTTCTACTAGTCTTTTTCTAAATATAATACAATTTTCTATTTCATGTTCCTAGGTAAGCTATCCTGTTTTTATAAAGCTCTGGAATCTTGAAGCACAGCTCATCTTCCTAATCAGCTTATACCCATTTTATTAATCAATAGATGACCACTTTTTTTATTGACTAGTCGAATTTAAAATATTGTATGATTCTAAAATTTGTATACTATCAAGCTGACGATAAAAAGGAAACACAGATATTTTTATTATTTCGCAAGGCCAAGTAAAAGTTTTTATTATGAAGTTCAGGTACAAACAACATAAAGATTTTCATACTGTATAGTTTTAAAAGGAGTATTTTGAAACGTCCACGGAAGAGTGTTCTCTAATGGATTTTTAAACTGACGGTGTTCCTTTTTAAGCTTGATCTCCGGCAAAATTTTTCAAAGTCTCTTAACTTTTATGATGCTCTCGGGAATGTAATTAAATGAATTCGAAGTTATTACTATTTACGCCACAGATTTTCCATTCAAAACTTAATGTGACAAAGTTTTCATTACTTAATTACTTTTTGAAGATGCTTTAGGGAATATAACTATGAATAAAAAACTTTTTGAAAAAATCTCTAAATGATGCAAAACAGTGCAGTTTATATGAAATAACAAATATTACTTCTTTCACAGCTACAAGATAAACTGTAAAACACAAAGAACATCATACCACATTATGCATATTGTTTTAAACCGTGAACAAACATTCACCTTTTAAAGCACAGATTATTCTTAACGCGATAATCTTTTAATTAGTTAATTGCCTCTTGAAGATGCTTTAGGGAGTGCAACTTCGAATGGAAATTTTTTTTAAAAAATCTCTAAATTGATGCAAGACTAAAGTTTTATATGAAACAACAAAGTTTAATAGTTATCGTAGCTAAAAGGTAAAATGTAAAATACTGCAAACATCATTCCGCATTATGCATATGGTTTTAAAGCGTGAACTAACACTCATTTCTTTCTGAAAAGGATCCAGAAAGTCTTACAGTCATCCGCAGGAATACTTCTGCCCGGTAGGGCATCTTGTTCATTTTCAATCTAATGTTTCATCTATTGTTCAAGATCCCCAAGATCTCCCTTTTGTAAAAACATTTTCAGTTCACCACAAAATTTTATTTCCATTTTAATTTTCTTTACAACTTCCAATTTCACACCAATAATATCATCAGAACCTGCATCACCATATATACTTGTTGGCATTAGGATAAATGACATTTTGAAATAATGGAAATAATGTAACAAAAGAAAAATCAGAGAGAAGTATGTTCAGTTTTACATTATCAAAAACCTTGAACCTGTATTTTTTTTCTGATTGTGTTAAAAGTCACTCATTAGGAAAGAACATATTGAAAAATTATAAAACTACAAAACTACAACATTATACAGAATTGTATAATTATAAAAGTTATTATGAAATAAAGAAGTTATAATTGCTAAATACCAACAACCATATCATTCAATGCTCTTACTCATAACTGACACAGATTTCTGAAGCTGCCTCAATCTAATTTTGCTTTTTGATTTCTGTAATCTATAATAAAACAATCAGAATAAAGGGATATTATACCCAATGCCAAAACCGCTCAGTAAACATGGCTCTATGTGATACATTATACTCACAATTGATTAAGTCAGAGTTTATCATGTCATGAACAAGCAAGTTTATTTTGACTACGTTTCGACAGCTACAGATGTCATCGACGGGCAAAGTTTGAAATTTTTTTTTTTGTATTCTTATATCCAGAAAATTCATATAGCCAGAAAATAAAAAAATAAACTTGCATGTTCATGACATGATAAACTCTGACTTATTCAATTATAATTACTGAACAGATAAGCGAACATATTTTTCAAATTATACTCACAGTTGCAAATCTGACCCAAGAAGAGTTTTGAGTAGAGAGGAATGCAGCTTTCCGTCTTACAATAAAAAAAAGACACACTCAAATTAGATATCTTTACAATCAGAAAGAAAACCCTGCTCTACCAGTAGCAGAATCTAGCACAGGTAAGGTTAATGTTTCATTAAGAGTACATTTAGATTTTTCTTCCTTATTTACACAGTCATATAACAACCTAAGACTGCAAAAAATATTAGCAAACAAATTGCAGCGACCAGTACATTTCCATCACATCAATTATCAAAAATTTGCAAATGAAGGTTGTATTCACATAAGCCTGTGTGTATGAAAAATTTGAACACTAACTACTAGTAACGCACTTAAGGCGGCAGATCTGATCAACTGGAAACAGCCAATATTTTCCTATTTCTGTGAAATATTGGTTAGCAATTAATAAAAAATTTAACTTTAACTGCAAACTGTCGTACTAAATTGTACTAAATAGGATAACAAAAAGCAACTTACTTGAAATACTTCTGATTGAACTTTCAGCGTTAATGGAAGACGATTTCTAAGAAGATTTAAAACAAAATCAACTTAGAGCCTTCAGAACCTTTGAGTTGATTATAGTTTTACAAACAGAATGTACATGCTGACATATGCTCAAGCTCTTCTAGGACATTGCTGAACCCAGATATATTTTGGTAGAGTTTGACCAGTACGGGTGCCCAAAAAACCCACCCAAAAATGTTTTTTCTATTATAATGAAACCTTTTTTAAGTGAAAGTTGTAAAGCAAAAAAGAGAACAAATTGAGTATTTAACTTTTCTATAAAACAAACGTATA
Source organism: Turritopsis dohrnii (assembly GCA_027922465.2). NCBI lineage: Eukaryota > Metazoa > Cnidaria > Hydrozoa > Anthoathecata > Oceaniidae > Turritopsis > Turritopsis dohrnii. Next base: position 63,378 of record BQMF02000806.1, on the reverse strand, counting down.
GACATTGAACATTGCAAAATATATGCGAATCACGCCAAGACTGTACAACATTTAATGTTAATTGTTTCAATGGATTGATTCTCAGGCAATTCGTTTCATATTGAGATGAAGACATTCCATTGAAACAGCGTGATTTCCATGACAAAACAACTTAAAATATTGAGTGTTTTTTTATAAAAGTATTGACAAATGTGCTCAAAATCATTCTGAATAGTCCTTAAATTCTCAGCAGCTACGCATCTGTATTGTTATTGAATAAACATTGAGAATTATAATAAGTAAATAAACTTGTCAACAACATATCCAGGGTTTTTTTCCACATACTAGTATCATGACCTTAGCGCATATCTCACTAACGCTCAAGATGAAACTACGCAGCTGTCCCTAGGAACTTTGGCTATTTTGCACTCTCCCAATGCTAGAATATCCTAATCTTGCCCTATTTTTGTCACTTTCAAAGTCCTCAATGATTGTATCCATGCCGTGTCAAAACAGAAACTGTCAGCAGCCAGGCAGCTAATTTGAAATTTTTCCATCAATAACACAACCCAATAAAGTCATCCATTATCAGGCCAGCGTTTTATTTACACGTGTGGCAATCGCACGTCTGGCTTGTAATAACAAGTGAAATAACAAATGTTTATTTAAAATTCAACAAAAATCTGTCCCAAAATATTGAAAGTTTTGCTTCAGAAATTGTTCATGTGTATGATTAAATTTTACAATACCGTAATGCTTCGATTAAACGCCCCCTTCTTTTAAACGCCCCCCTCGAATAGAAGCCCCCCCCCCTTTTCAGGAGATTTTTAAATAAACACCCCCTCTATTAGACGCCCCTCTCTAGAGAGGGGCGTTTATTAGAGACACACTAATTAAGGCATGTAGAACTACTACATTGCATTGTTTCAATGAGCTTTGCTTCAAGCCCAAATGGAAAATTGAATTGACGGGAGCTTACATGAAAATCCCTTTGATATAGCGGACGAGGATGTGATCGCTGTTGCCCCCGAACTTAACATGATCGAGGAAGATGATATTGACGATGATCTTGAAGTTTAATTTTATATATTTTTTATCAATGCTTATATTTAGTTTATATTTTCGAAACAGAAGAGTTTCACAAAAATTCAATAGATGCCCCCCCCCCCCCCCCCCCCCCTCTTTTAAACGCCCCCTCGAATAGACGCCCCCCTAAAAATTCAAAAAATTTAATAAACGCCCCGGGCGTCTAATCGAAGCATTACGGTAACTAAACAAAACTTTGCTACCATTTCAGTAGTGAGGTCTCCGATTGCTTTGGAATACAGTAGTGGTTTTGAATCAAAAATCAGTGCTCACAAATTTTCTTCATTTGGTAGTAGAAAACAAGTCTGAGCGAAATCTACTGAGGATTGAAGAAGGATCTTCGTACGTGCGATTTTATTATGTATTATATTTAATTGTATTATGTAGTTTTCTCTTTCTTTTTAACGTTCTTTTAAGTTACAAAAGTCAGGGCGTTAGCCAGGAGCCAAAAAAATTCCTCGTTGTGGCAGTAATTGGGAAAAAGTGAAGGCCTTTGGCCTTTGTATACGCCGTAGGCGTGTAAACCTCAGCTGAGGGTCTGGGGGCGCTGTGAGCCCCCGAGATTTAGCCTCATCCTTGGAAACGCTTATTTCAAACTCCAAAACAGCGCCAAATATTAGAACATCACAATTCCATTTAACCACATAATTGGTGCGATCACGCAAAAATATTGGGAAAACATGACTGGTCAAACTCCAAAAAATCGAAATTTAGCTTCAAAAAATCGAAATTTAGCTTCTCAAAATCGAAATCGAAATCGAAATTTAGCTTCTAAAATTCGAATTCGAAATTTAGATTCTAAAAACATCGATTTTTGAATTCTAAATGGAGTACCATTATCGCTGTTAAAAAGTTTTGTTTATATTTTTCACATCGGTATGCGCCATTTTGGTTTTTGACCGGGGGACTTTGTTACTTCGCTAAATCGAAATAAAAAGTTTCCGAAAAATATCCATCAAGTTTACATTTCTATATTGTTTTGTTTTAATAATCTGGTCATCTGTCGTCAGTGATCTTTTATTGACTCTAATGCTCCCGTTATGGACTTCGTCTCATGATAAAAGACAATAAAAAATACGTTTATAACAGGCTATATACTTTCATTAAAATAAAGGTGAGTATAACAAAAGCTGTTAAAATATTTTCATTTGTCTCTCTCCTCCTTTGAACCTTAAAAAAATTTGAATTTCCAGTTAATAACGAAACTCCAGTTGTTGAGTGTTTCTTTTTTTTCGCAATATTTACAATTTTTTGCAATGTTTGCATTTTTCTTGAAATTTGATTGACTCGCATGCCAGATGGCCGCGCGGTGGCCTAAAAAAGTATAATCGAATCCAACTTCCAAGCACACAAAATCTGGCCGTCGTCGGCCAACAAAGTTGAGCAATAGTTGTCACTGAACATGCACAGAACTGGCCGCGTACGTACGTACGGGCAAAATCGCACAAGTGGAGGTTGGCCTTTAAGTCACCAGAAGATCACATTACAAGGTTTTAAAATAATAAACTTTTTCCCCCGAAGGAGTTTACCAAAATAGCGATCGAACAACGGAATAAAAAAGAATTACAGCGTACGGTTTCTATTCCTAACAACTTTAGCAGTAACTGTCGTTTCTTTTATATCTAACTGAATGAGAACCAGGTAATTAGTTCAGTATTAAACACTAACGCGTGCTACCTGTAATTATACTGAATTCGGTACAACAACAACATCTAGAATTTACATAATTTAAGCCGAAAAGGATTCTTATTGGTTAAGAAGCCGCGAAATTTTTACCAGCCAATCGGATTGCAAGAAGTATGTCAACACGAAAATTAATGCAAAACAGAATTTCAGCATGTTGCGACATCCATCAAAAGTTAACAGCCGGACGTTTAAACTTTTGAAATTTTTTGTTGTAAAGTGAATATACATTTTCATTGTTTCTATTGGCTATATATATACCAATAAAACTTTATATGATTAGTGGTCACACAAAAAAGCAAAATGTACGGTTTAGTGTTCCCATTATAACGAAACATTTACAACGACAACAAAATCTTATTTACGTAACACTTATTCTTATGATTAACATCGATTCTGGTTAAAGAAATCGATTTTCTAATTGTGACAGTTTATGGGAAAAGGATAACAAGCTAAATTTCGATTTAAATCGAAATTTCGATTTTCGATTATTTAAAGCTAAATTTCGATTTTTTAAAATCGAAATTTAGCTTCAAAAAATCGAAATCGAAATCGAAATTTAGCTTCTAAAAAATCGAAATTTAGCTTCTCAAAATCGAAATCGAAATCGAAATTTAGATTCTAAAATTCGAATTCGAAATTTAGATTCTAAAAAAATCGATTTTTGAATTCTAAATGGAGTACCATTATCGCTGTTAAAAAGTTTTGTTTATATTTTTCACATCGGTATGCGCCATTTTGGTTTTTGACCGGGGGACTTTGTTACTTCGCTAAATCGAAATAAAAAGTTTCCGAAAAATATCCATCAAGTTTACATTTCTATATCGTTTTGTTTTAATAATCTGGTCATCTGTCGTCAGTGATCTTTTATTGAATCTAATGCTCCCGTTATGGACTTCGTCTCATGATAAAAGACAATAAAAAAATACGTATATAACAGGTTATATACTTTCATTAAAATAAAGGTGAGTATAACAAAAGCTGTTAAAATATTTTCATTTGTCTCTCTCCTCCTTTGAACCTTAAAAAAAATTTGAATTTCCAGTTAATAACGAAACTCCAGGTGTTGAGTGTTTCTTTTTTTTCACAATGTTTACAATTTTTTGCAATGTTTGCATTTTTCTTGAAATTTGATTGACTCGCATGCCAGATGGCCGCGCGGTGGCCTAAAAAAGTATAATCGAATCCAACTTCCAAGCACACAAAATCTGGCCGTCGTCGTCCAACAAAGTTGAGCAATAGTTGTCACTGAACATGCACAGAACTGGCCGCGTACGTACGTACGGGCAAAATCGCACAAGTGGAGGTTGGCCTTTAAGTCACCAGAAGATCACATTACAAGGTTTTAAAATAATAAACTTTTTCCCCCGAAGGAGTTTACCAAAATAGCGATCGAACAACGGAATAAAAAAGAATTACAGCGTACGGTTTCTATTCTTAACAACTTTAGCAGTAACTGTCGTTTCTTTTATATCTAACTGAATGAGAACCAGGTAATTAGTTCAGTATTAAACACTAACGCGTGCTACCTGTAATTATACTGAATTCGGTACAACAACAACATCTTGAATTTACATAATTTAAGCCGAAAAGGATTCTTATTGGTTAAGAAGCCGCGAAACTTTTACCAGCCAATCGGATTGCAAGAAGTATGTCAACACGAAAATTAATGCAAAACAGAAGCGAAAGAAAGTAGAATTTCAGCATGTTGCGACATCCATCAAAAGTTAACAGCCGGACGTTTAAACTTTTGAAATTTTTTGTTGTAAAGTGAATATACATTTTCATTGTTTCTATTGGCTATATACCAATAAAACTTTATATGATTAGTGGTCACACAAAAAAGCAAAATGTACGGTTTAGTGTTCCCATTATAACGAAACATTTACAATGACAACAAAATCTTATTACGTAACACTTATTCTTATGATTAACATCGATTCTGGTTAAAGAAATCGATTTTCTGATTTATGAAATCGAATAATTAGATTCTTTTAAAATCGAACAATTTAGATTCTTTTAAAATCGAATAATTTAGATTCTTTTAAAATCGAAATTTAGCTTCAAAAAATCGAAATCGAAATCGAAATTTAGCTTCTAAAAAATCGAAATTTAGCTTCTAAAAATCGAAATCGAAATCGAAATTTAGATTTCATAAAATCGATTTTTTTCAGCAAAATTTCGATTTAAAAAGAATCGAAATTTAGCTTGTTATCCTTTTCCCATAAATTGTCACATTTATTTGGGATGCTAGTTTCTTTTAAATTCGAATCGAAGCATTGATAGAATTTTAGAGCTACAGTTACACGTGAAATTAATTTTGTTTTTTACAAAACCGGTGACAGCAGACATCGCAGTTAAAAAAGATGGTATTCCATGTTGTGGTACACGTACAAATATTGGTAAAAGTACTGTACGCCTAGCATCACACGTACACAAAAACAAGTAACTTTCTGTACGTGTGCGTACAACAAAGCAAAAGCCAGACGTACGGAGCTAAAAGTAGGTGTACAGATGAGTCTACGTACACCAATTTGGCAAGCCCTGGGAATAAACATCAATGAAGAAGAGAGAAAAATAAATACAAGGCATTCTTTTTACACTTTGCTTTTACTATTACTCACGAGCACCTTTCTGAGAGTTTCGCAATAAGAGATAACGCTTTTGATAAACATAATTGTTTCTACATTTAAAAAGAATTTCTTCTTAATAAATATTACACAAAATGAAAGCAACTTCGTCACACAAATAAAGAATATTCTAATTGTATCAGGAAACTTATGAACATAATGAAAAATCCACAGTACGCAATCATTTTACTGCTATTTTTTACCGCTAATTTGAAAGAAATAGGAATTAGCATTGTAAAGTTTTGGAAATGGATGAGTTTTTATGACCTTATGACCTTATCAGAGAAAGATGTATCAGGTTGTAAATCAACTACAGTCTCGGACACAGTTGTATTCAAAGGAATACTTACAGAATCATCTGATGATTGAGTTTGCTCCAAACTTTGTTTGAAGAATGACAAAATATTTTGTGACTTGACTTTACTTCGCTTTAGACTCTTTTTGTAGTACTTGCCATTGTGTGACATCATGGTATTTATTCACAAGGCCTCTACTTTTCCAAAAAGTGGCCTGTTTCCCACGAGTATGTACAGTGAGATAAAATTAGAATTATGAAACGCTATGTTTGTTTATTAATATCAAGAAGAAGAAATACAAGAAGAAAATGATTTACGTTCGTTCGTGATGTGTTGCTTTCGAATGTGTGAACTAAAAACGTGCTCCGTCTACATTTTGAGAAAGTCTCCCTCCATCGCAACAACAAAATGTTTAAACAAACTGGACAAAATTGTTTTTGAAAACTGTAGGGAGGAGAACATTTATTTCAATGCAATGTCTTCACAAAAAAAGAAATCAGAAGATATCTTTGTAAAGGAAACTCGTATGTATAAACATAATAAACAACGTTAAATTAAATCTTTATTATGCGCAAGTACCTTTAAAACAAAGGTGATTTTTAAGTAATGAATTAAAAGGAGGAGGTCTTTTAAAAAGAACAACACTTTCCCAAAATAGCAACGACGAAAGATATAGTTTTTCACGTTGTGTCTTTCACAAAAGACAGACAAATTTTATTCATGTTTGTTTCTTTGTGGCCTGTTTCCCACGAGTATGTACAGTGAGATAAAATTAGAATTATGAAACGCAGAAAAGAAAATAAATACATTTTTTAAAAAAATGTTCTGAATGTTGACTATCTTGCTTAATGGCGAATATTTCAATTTTAATGTTTCTTTGTATTTTTGTCTTTTATTCTTAGCTTTTCCTTGTTTTTCTTTCACACTTTTGGGAAATTCCTTTGCTTGTCTCAATTGGGAAAATGCGTATAACATGGAATTTTTGACCGTAGCTAACACCCTGAAAGTATGCGCAAGGTTGTAGTTTCGAAAAATTAATCTTTTATTTTAAAATAAGCCAGCTAGCATCACCACCTGGTTAATGGAACAGAAACGTCTTTAATTTAATTCAAAAACCATCTGAACTTCAAACCAAAACGGTGAAGAGTAATACAATTTTTTTTTATTTTCAGGTTTTATTTTTCCTCTTTATTAATTTTTGAATTAAAGTAATCTTTTTAGCTTACACTTTACATTCCGAATCTTCGAAAACATTGTTTTGTTTTATATAAATAATTCTCTGTGAAAATCTCATTATTTTTACATTGACGCATTTCAAATTTGACTTGATTATCGCACAGAATGAAGATCGTTGATCTTAACTAGAAAAAATTGATCGCACATCTGTCAAAAATTTACATGAGCGCACGCCATAACTGATATTGTCAATTGAGGCATGCACTGATCACACACCTGCTAATTTTCTTACGACCAGGCCTAAAGATTGAGAGAGTCGAGCATTGCATTGACACTCTATCTATGTGTTAGGGTATCACAAGTTAAAGCATCCCTCACTTTTAAAACTGCAACAAGAATTATGCACACTTTTAAGACATACTAGATTGTCTTTTTCAGTGTTTTTGCTCTTGGAAGTAAGTGCATTTTCCAACTTTTTAAGATTTCCTAAATTAAATATTTTTCCACCCTCCAGAACCAACCATTCACGTGACACTACTTTAAAGTCAGAAAATTTGGCGGGAAGAAATTTTCGTGAATTTCGCAAATGGACCCTGCACTCTCGAAATTAAATGCCTGTGAAAAAATATTTTTGGCTCATTCGCGAAATTAAATTCCCACAAAAAAATTGATTTTTGTGTTGATTCGCGAAATTTCACAAAAAATTTTCAAAAAATATTAAAAAATGCTAAAATCTGTTTAAAAATTGCATTTACAATTCTTTCGCGCTTAATATTTGCATGCAAGGTAATAATAGAATTGATCAATTTTTTTTTTTTTTTAATCACTTTCACAAGTTTCCGAAATAAATATTTTTGACATAAATAAGAATTTTATCCTCAAAGTGCAAAGATAAATAACTGTGCAACTGTGTTTTCACCAATTCGGGAAAATTAATTGATTCTGAAAAATGCGTTCCGAGGTTTCCCAAGCGTGAATGGTCCATCTATTCCCTCAATGCTTTTGACAAAAATCTAAAATAACAGGAATTTAGATTCAAAATACATGTAGAAAGAAATTCAAATTTTAAGTGGTATTCTCTGCCTTAAACTTTTCAAAGGTTTCTTTGTCAAACCATCCATTTTTTGTTGCACCATTAAGGGCATTTTCAGACCCACCTTTCTGTTAATTTTCATAAAGATTTTTTGCTTCATATACAGCCATTGGTGGCATATAATTTCCAGTGGCATTTCCACAAAACATGACACTAATTATTGATAAGAATTTAGAAAAAATTAGTTTATATTTGCACAAATTACTTTTTGTGGAAGATAAAATTCCAAAATACGTAAAATATTGTTAAGAATGTTCTTGTTGGATTTCTGCGTAAGCAAGAAAGCCTTTACGATCGTCTTTGTTTTTCTTAGTTTTTTTTTTTTTTTTCATCTTACTGTCCAAACCTAGCGATTTTTTTTATTTCGAAGTTCATTGGTTCATACAGCCGCCGTCTCAAAGTTCATTGGTGCATGAAGCGCCACTATTACGAAAGGGTGCTAATTAACTTTAATAGCGCTAGTTTATTGGCTTGAATTTCCGCCATGTGATCATCCGGGTATTTTTTTCGACTTACATTTGCACGCCGTTCGCATAATGGTACACTACAGCGTGACCGAAGAAACTTCCAAAAGTTGATTGATCAATCGATGTTGAATAGATTTACAGTTCCAAGACCGAGAGTAGAGGGTAAAAATTTATGATTATCTTACAAAGATTCTACTGTGTTCATTCTTTTTTAAAAACAAGTTCTCAATGTTTTATAAAAACAGTGTGTCAAAAAGGAAAGGTTTTTGTTTTTTTTTGAAAATGTCTGGTATTCTTTTGAGCTTTTCTAAATACAAAAGCTCGTTTGTTTCATCTGTGGGCTGTAATGCCTTTTAAGTTCTGGATACGTACAGCTCAGCTCAGTTTCCTCTTCAGCTCCAACAACAAGAATATCTGTCTAGCCTCTGCCTGCATCATTTTATGTTTGATATTTCTCTAGAGATATGTTAGCATATTTACTTGTATAGTTCTTGGCTGTATTATCATTAATGCCCTTAATTAGGAATAGGACTTGCTATTTACGATAGCAAATAGGAAACTTATCTCGACTGTCTGTAAATTTTAACTGCTTTCAGTTATGTTTGCTAATTTGGATCACATATTTAATTAATCCAAATCTTTGTTTACTTTTTTTGTTTGGGAAGTCTTTTCGTTATTAGGAAGATTGACCGTATATATGGAAAGACTTACGTAATCAATGTGATATCTTACACAGCATCTAATTAGATTTATTGTTCTTTTGTTCATTAAGTTTATTGGCAGTTAACGTAAGTTTCATATTGTGTCAGTCGTGCTTTAAGAATTTCCTGGGGTGTATGCGTAATTAAAAATTTAATGTTTTTTTAAGTTTCTAAGTTTTTAAGTTTAAGTTTCAGTTATGTATGTTGATTTTGTATGTATATGGATGTATTTCGTATCATTAAAATCTATGCGTTCCTTTTTGTCCTTAGGAATTCTGTTAGGAAGATTGACAATACATACTAAATTCATAACATTTACATTGACTTACATGCATACTCATTGTCTTATCTGAATTGATCACTGAATCCTTAATATCTTTTCGTACCATCAAAATAAAGAACATATGTCATTCAGATATAATCAAGTTTATTGATGTTTATTGGTATAAAGTTTTGCATAGTGGCAATTATGTTTTTCCAGATTTTTGAGGAGTACATGATCAGAAATTTAATAAATATATATTGCGGATTAAACTTTTCTTAAATTTCAAGAATGTCGTAGTCTTTCTTTTTTCATACTTCAGCTGATTTTGCAGAAATCCTTATGCCTGCAAGGGCATCTTGTTTCTTCTCCACTCGATGTTAGTGTTCAAAAGATTTTCTGAGTACTAAAACACTTCTCCTTTTTGGATCGTCACAGACGTTAGCTTTTTCATAATTATTACATATTCTTTGGAGGAACGCCATGAAGTGCCTCTCGCATGGTTTTCGTAATATTAGTGCAAATAAAACGATTTCACATAAGACTGTTTATTTACTTTCCTTTCTTCCATAGCATTATTATCCTTACCAGCAATTCTTTTTCTGTGACTGAAGTCTTAGCAGGTTTCAGGTTGCCGGGCAGTCTTAACGTCAGGTTGTGTCGTTTCAAAAAACAATTCATCCATTTCTCACCAGGACAATTATTTTTGAAAACTTTCACAACTATCAAAAGTCTGTTAAGTTCACTTAACGCTAGTTAACCGGCGACCTCAGCGCTAGCGATAGGATGCAGTCTGTAGTGGTGCGTGGCAATCTCAGGTTTTTTGTCGACTTTGCTTGGCCATATTTATTGTCACGGGTAGTTTTCGATACCGGCAGTTCGTCATTATCTCTTCGCCGCTTCCAGTCACGTTTTTAGAAAAAAATTTTCTCGCCTCTCCGGCCCTCGGCAGGTTGTGGGACTTATTTCAATGTGTTTTTTTCAGGCAGTGTTTTTTTGGAATATTACGCCTCAGTTTTTTGTGGCCTTTCTTGACTTCGTCAAGCAAGGTTGCCTTTGGAATATTATAATTTTCTGCAGCATTTCTTTATGCCCAACCATTATTGATTCCCTACAGAGCGGTAGCTAAGTCAGCCTTGCGGTGTATTAAGATATGATTGATATGTATCATGATCGTGATGAAAAATAATGTCACACACTTGTATGACTTGGTTGATTATTGTTATCTATATATTAATAGCCGATTCTCTGTTTGTCTGTTACGCAAAATGGTAGATGTGAACTGCGAAAGAGAGTCAGCAATGTAAGATCACACATAAATTATTTCTCTTCTTGTGCGCGACGTCAGTGTGAAACCATTGTATTGAGACCCTAATCGAATGCGACGTTTAGGGAAAATTATCTCGATAACCAATAGGGATAACTGACGTTTTTTGGGGTCCGCGATACAGGTTATGGGGTGACGAAAAAATTTAGGCCAAATGTTTTTTGCGACGGGTGTGTGACGTCATCAAAATCTTTGATCGACGATATCTCCGTAACGGTCCGTCATAGACATATGATCCCATACATTTTCTTGCTCAGAATTTCGAGCTCTACAAGATGGTGACACTTTCTATTGTCAATTCCTTAATTCCATATTTCGTGAACTCTTTGGGAGGTGACACAACGCAGGCTGAACCTGGGCGGCGAGCGACGCCGCCTTGGCGGCTAGTCTATAGTTTGTTTACCAGACAGGGCTGTTTAATAGCATGTCCGCAGATAGGACAGTAACGGATTTTATGTAAACGAGGGCTGCTTCAATTAAGATATCCAAAATAAATATGTTTTGTTTTTCCTAAAAATGGTACGGATATGATATACACGCTTTTTGACTTTAGGACACCCATGTTGGAGTAAAGTATTTAAAATACCCGTGGTTTCTCCTCCTCCTACTACTACTACTCCAAGTTATGAACGTTTTTGTGCAAAGTTTACATAACATCGTTGCCAAATTCGCATTTTCGGCCAAATTTGGACTTTCAGTTAACAAATTATCATAAGAATTTGCACAAAGCACAATTGAAAAGGTTCGAATTTCACAATCATTTTCTCAGATTTGACTAAAATTGGACAATTTGGGCCAAATTTGGACAAAATTTGCAAAGTTCTTCACTTTTCATGAAATTTTGCACGGAGCACATTTGAATGATGTTGATTTCATATTTAACAATCATTTTGTCAGATTTGACTAAAATTGGACAATTTGGGCCAAATTTGGACCAAATTTCAAAAGTTCTTCAAATTTCACAAAATTTTGCACAGATCACATTTGAAAGGTGCTGATTTTGAATTTGACAGTTATTTTGTCAGATTTGACTAAAATTGGACAATTTGGGCCAAATTTGGACCAAATTTTGAAAGTTCTTCAATATTCACAAAGTTTTGCACAGATCACATTTGAAAGGTGCTGATTTCGAATTTGACAGTCATTTTGTCAGATTTGAACAGAAATGGGTCATTCAGGCCAAATTTGGACCAAATATGGAAAGTTCTTCAATTTTCATGAAATTTTGCATGGACTACATTTTGAAAGGTGCGGATTTTAAAGTTGACAGTCATTTTGTCAGATTTGAATAAAATTTGGCCAAATTTGGACCAAATTTCAAAAGTTCTGCAATATTCATAAAAATTTGTACTAAGCACAAATGGAAGATGTAGAATTTGAATTTGCTTGCATTTTTTTAGATTTGACCATAACTTGCCAATTCGGCAATGTTGTATTTTTTGAGACTAGACATGTATTGTTGTGCTATGTCCTGAAGTCTTCAAGCCAAGCAACTTCTTGTCTTTTTATAAGAATACGTTTGAATGTTCAAGATGAAATTGCCCAAAAAGTTAAGAATGTCTTAAGAATATTGCTATAGATTTTATGAGCTCAGAATTTATTTTGTCAGAATTTATTTTGTTTTATTAGACCTAAACATTCTCTCACCCACCTATCTATATACTAATCGTGAGTGTGCATCCGCTTTTTTCACGCTTTCACTCACTAAAATTTCGGGTCGTTTTTGCGGTCACTTATTCATAATGGAGTGTCAGACCACGGCGGTTAATATTTTTCTACGATTAGTATAGGGGAAAACATTGCATTGCATTTAATCGTTTCAAATGTTTTGATTATTCGCGAGATCAAGAAACAATAGACAACAACGAAAGTATTGCGCGAAGATTTATTAATGTTTTTAGGGTAAGTACGCTTTAGAACTTTATTGTTTGTTTGTTTTGTTTTTCTTATAGTATGAATAGGGTTTCTGTGTCATTACTTTTCCAATAATACGCGATTGAAGAAATGAATATCATGGTTTTTAATCATAACGTTCTGGGTTTGTAAAGAAAATCGCAATTATTTACAATTCACATTTTGACACTTTTACGACTTTCGCGTTTGGCTTTTATTTACATTGGGGTATGGATTCCATGAACAGTTACAGCAATTTTAATCTTTTTGTTGTTTACCTGTACGCACAATTTATTTTTACTACTGCATATATCGTATCGTGAAAGATTTATTATGAATATTTTGATGTGTTTCAGATCTGATTTAAACGTTTTTCTGTTCATAACTCCAGTGTTGAACTAAAAATGCTTTGGCTGGAATACCTAGGGATTTTTGATTAATAGAGTGAGAAGTGTTTTTTTCCGTATTATGTATTGACGTTAAGTATTTTCATCAGGGGGAACCATTGCATTACATCTTCAATCAATTTACTTCACACTTATTTACTTTTTACTTCAGTGAAAAAAGCGGATGCACAGCGCGTATTTTTATTTTTCATGGGTTTAAGATCTTCCAAGTAAAACGACTGTTCTGCGTTCTTATATTTAAAGTTCAAAGTACTTACAGCACTGACACCCTTTCTGTTCGTCATGCTGTGATTTAATTTTTCGACACCATTTTTGAGACGTCACTTTCAAAAAAACCCGTAAAATGTTTTTACACGGGATACTAGTATGCTATATTTTGCTATATTTTTTTAATTATATATCAATGTAAAAACTCTTCTCTTTTTTGCCTTTTGAGTTTTTGAGATGACTTTCAAATGCTTACATCTGGTTAACTATATGCATGCTAATACCCTCCTGTAGCTGTGTAGAAACTTGTTCAAAAAGACGGAAGTGAAAAGTGAAACTATACCTTTGAGGTAAAAACAAGACACAGGACATTCTTAATCTATATGTTTTCCAAAGTTCTAGATGCTCGCGATTATAAAAAAAAGAACAACAAAACCAGAAAAGCGTACGTACCAAGTGCAAGAAAATAGCTTGTCTTGCGAATTTACAGTTCCTCATGGTGTGCCTTCCCCAAGAAGCCATTTCCAGAAATCACGAGTCGGAAAGTGTTCTGTAAATTATTTCGGACATCTCAAAGTTCATACTTTTCCCTTTTCTCCAAACTTATGTCAAAAACTAACATGAAAAAGTGTTATTGAGAATATACGAAAACTGTTGCAAAACCAATGTCCTTGACATAGTATAAATATAAATGTTTGCCCCTAAAGCCTACGAGTGAAATTGAGGTAACCTTCACAATAAAATACCGAATATATTCTTCGAATTTACTTGAACATGTGAGGCTAAAACATAAAAAATGGCGACAGGCGGTGCAAGAACTTTTTTAAGGGGATCAGTTACGAAAGCCTTTCTTCAGGTAAAATATAATACTTTCTGTATGACCTTTCAAACCTTCATTAATAAGTCTTTCCTGTTCCTAAATTTGAAAGTATATTACATATAAGTTTAATGTATATAAAAATAAAACTCACTACCCATGCCATGCATGCACCGTTCCGTTCTAAAGGAAAACAGGCAGAACACTCGCCTAAATTTTTTTAGAAAATTTGTGAAGAATTTGTATTGGAATGTTGAAAAATATAACAAATTTATATAACATATAATATAAAATGCCCATTTTTCGAAGATTTTTACAAAGATTGCTCCAGTTTTTTGTCCATAACTTTTTTTCTACTCAACAACCAAATTTGAAGAACGATACAACGAAATATACTTAACAGATACCTCTAATCAGAAACAAAAAAACTATCTTTCATAATTATTCAATCGAAAGATATATTTTGTGGAGCATATTTTCTCAACAAGGTGGAAGGACAAACCCTCACAAATAGATACCGTAAAGCGGGGTGACTTCGATCAATTTTGCCACTATTTTAAAAGTAAATTCCGAAATACTAAACCATTACGTCTGAAACTTTGGAATCATTACATTACATATTTCTTCTATTTCAGTGCAAAATTTCACATTAACTAAACTTGTAATTCCAGAGAAATAACCTGATCTTTCCAAGAAAACGACAATATCGATTATGGGGTGACTTCGATCAGCTTATGAGAAGCGCCAAATTACTTATAATTATATTTGACAATGTTTTTAAAGCGCCATTATTACAATATTAACAGACCACCATTTGTCATCCGCGGTAAATGTTCGACCGTAAAAGATCAGCAAATGTTAGTAAAACAAAAGATATTTACGACGTTCACACATGTGTGACTCTCGTTAATACGAAACGAAATTAACATTGAAATTTCATTGTATCTCAAACAAAATTTTTGAGATCTATCATCATGGGGAAAGAGCACGCTTATTAAAATTTCTTCGGCAAGTCATTAAATCTCCCATGAGATACGACGACTTTTCACGAAGTTCTTGCGAACATGTAACTTATAACGATATAAAACATTCGTTTTTTTCGTGTTCTTATAAACACGATATTATCGATAAAGGAATAAGGAAAAGAAAAACAGAATATAGCGATGAAGAACAGAATTTCTTTCAGACATATAATAATTTTCTTTACATTCAGCCTCTATACTTCACATGTGTACCAAAAATGTCCAGGCTAAACTCTTGAATACGACGTAGAGCGACGACCAATGTGAGTGGTGAAAAGTTTGATGTTTTTCGTCGTTAATTTCGGAAGAAATTGATCGTTTCGCTTGAAGACGATTCTGATGATATTTTACAATGGGAATCTAAATGAAAATCTTGAAAAATATGAAAAACGCACTTTAATTTCAGAGTTTTAACAGTTTATTTTTACTGATCGAAGTCACCCCGCTGATCGAAGTCACCCCGCTTTACGGTACCTAATTACAAGAAGGGCAACCCTAAAGAAAATGAAAATATATTAAGGAAAGAAAAAGAAGTACAACAGTATATAAATTAAAATAAATTACAATAGAATAAACATATATAAATAATATAAATTAGAATAGTATAGATTAAAGGGGAATCAAACCTTCAGATAAAATTTTGTAAATTCATTCAAAAAATCAAATTAATAAAAATAAAACTTGTTTGAGACTAAAAATAATCTTCCTTCTCTTCGTAATTCCTCATAATTGAACCCAAAAACATTAGCGCTGAGGTCCAAGACAGAAGCCGTAGTCACGTGATATGACGTGTATTACGCTTAAGTTTTGCTCGATCATAGAGAAGTGATAAGGATGGCAAACAGTGAAACAGAATATCACCAAAGAAGATATCTGATACTACTGACAAGGAAGATGTAGTACTTAAGAGTTCAGGGTGCTGGCTTAACAAATTCGTTTGAAGTTGATTGAATGTAAATGCTGTTGTCAGGAGAATGCAACTCTTTTAAATGATATATAAACAGGATTAACATTCAGTGTATCACTTCACATAGACTTCAAAGCACTTTGAACGGAATGGTTTTTGAAATGGCTGTAACAAGATATCGTCGCTGTCATCAAAATTTCAAATATTTGTCTACGTACATAAGTAATTAAGCCATAAATAATGTGTTTTTAAATATTTTTACATCTTCATTTTGTTGCATGTCTGTCTTCATATCTTGTCATTCCTCCGAAAGCATTCAATTTAAAAAAAATAATAAGGCCTAGTCTATTTCTAAAAAGTATTTCTCTAGATTACTAGATTACTAGTTCTTAGACAAATACTTTACACAAGCTACCGACCACGTACAACATGGGTACACTACTTTGAAAGATTAGGACATGAGTGGTGATGTAGATCCTACACGGACGATAATTAGATTTTTGTTTATCTGCAAAAAGAATTTTCAGACAGTTTTTCACGGGCTTTATCAATTAACATTCATGCACCTGCAAGCTCAAAACGTAGTGTGTGTCAGACAAGGGTAGGTTTATGAGACTTTAGCCCAAAAAAATCAAAAACATTTTAATGTAAATTTTCATTACTCTGAGAAAAGACGTATAGCAAACTATTTGTTTAGTATAAATAAAATAATTACCTGCTGCAGTTTTCCGATCTGTAAGTAAATAAGATATCAATAATATGTGCCACCCGTTTTTGTCGCAATAAACATAAGACATGAAAAATAATCCATTCTTCGACACGAGGTAACTCAAATCATAACGACGGAGAGCAGAAAAATATGTTGAGCGTAATGTACATCACGAAATCTCCTCTGTGAACTTTTTCAACAAAGTTAGAGGAACTTATAATAAGAGAAAAAAAAATAGGAAAAAAGCACTTTCAGTGAATTTTTTATTTTTCCTAATAAAATTATGGCTTGACAAGAGGATTTAATGAAAAAAAATTTTTGGGTTTGATTCCAATTAAGGACGTGGCTAGAGTGCCAGTAATAATAATACGTTTTATGCAGGCCCTACCAGGAAGAAATTAGTACACGAGCGATACACGAGCGATACTTCATAGAATTTGCACGTGCGGTGATGTCTTTTTTAGTGATATTGCGTGCGATGAAGATTAATAGAAAAATAATTTATATTGCATTGCTGAAGGGGACGTTTCTAGCAACCTTAGCGTCCTAAAGTCAGCTAGTTATCAGCGAACCCTAAACACTGAAACTAACAAAGTTAGCCTTATCATTTCACCAACAATGCTACGGCTCTGCCGTAGATTATGTATGTAATATTCTGAAATCATAGCGCTTGTGGCTCGTAATCTTTCACATATTCAATAAAATAATTATTTGAGGAAATTGCTCTATCGTCAATAGTATTGATGACGGACAATATGTGCAAACAAAGTTTTGGAAGCCACTTTTCAAGTCGACCAGCGTGACGTCAAACATCAGAGAAGACACACCATTGCAAACGTCAACTGCCAGTTCACTCGAAGCCTGACGACGAAGGTATCAACAGCCTTTCGAAATATTGCTGAAAATTTAAAACGATAGAGTATTTTTCCGTAAAATGAGGTTTACGTGAGGGCAACAGCTAAACTTTCTTTTTGTTTCTTACTTATTTACCTATTTACATTACATCTTCATCACTGACACCATACTCATCCTGCATCATCTTCAGTGAGATCGATCTTCAGGATTTTTTTAGGGAGCTCATCTAGTTTCCTTACACAACGTTTTGCTCCTTCGTATTTTTCAACGGCATGTTTAATTACAGCTTCGCATTCGTTAAGAGTCCACAGTTTAATTTCTGTGTTCTTAATGAATTTTTGCATGTGTGATGATATGATTTATATCATCACTTGCAGGTGCAATATTTCACTTGTGTAAAAACATTTGCATGTGTGCTGGCATGTGCATGTGCGATCGCACATGTCTCTGGGAAGGGACTGAAATTGAATGCTTTTTAATTATTTAGAAGTCCTTATTGAGTCCAATTTAATTGGAATCTTTCGTGATTCATTATGAAAGCTTTTGTGTGATATGTAAGTCTACCGGCACTTTAAATAGTTATCATCTCAAGTGCCAGTAGAAATATTTACCTGTACTTTCAATCTTCAAACTGTCGAGTTCCGGTAGATTTTAATAACGACATGTGTTGTCGGCACACTTTTAAAGGCTAGAAAGTGCCAGTTTAGCCACTTTAAATGAAGTTACCACATGTGCATTCGTGGCTGTAAGTCATTGACATAATTCAAAATTCTAACTGCCGGTATGAGAGTATGATGTTTTATGGAGTTTATATAATTAAAGTACGTTTCAAATGAACTTGCACAGTTTTTATAAATGCTTGGCAAATTTGAAGGTTATGAGATATTTCAAAAATTCTTTTTGCGCTGTGTCAAGCTTACAAAGCACTTTTTTATGATCTAAAAAAATTTGGAAGAATAATGAAGATGGAAGAAGAAAAACGAAGATGAAAAAAACGAGCTTTTTATAGAAAAGAGCAAAACAGCTCAATTTTTCGTGAGACAAACTTCAATCTTTCATCGTTCAAAAGGCGAAATAATTTTTCAAAAAAGTGAAATAGATCGGAGGATATCATCCTTTAAAGTCACTTACGTCGCGTATTTTAACATATTCACTCTGTTTTGATTTCATTAATTTTCCGGGGGTAAGCAATGATCTTTCCACTAAACGGCTCTATTCAACAGAATATATACAGAATTAAACTTCCCGTGCATAAGTCATAAAATTTCATATTAACCCCAAAGGGATACTTTTACAGTACACCGTATTGAGGCTCTGGCCAATTTAGTAGGTATTAGGTAAATACTTATTAATTCTATGAACAAAACTTAGTTTTTGGAAAATGCTACTCGAAAATGAAAAGGCCTATCATACCCTTTATAAAGTAAATTCAAGTACAGTTTATAAACTTCAGCAAGTTTTCAGCAAGTTGTTTTTTTTCTAAAAAATAAAAGAAAACGTGATACATAGCGAATTAATAGAAATAAAGCCCCCGTGGGCAAAATCGACGATTATGACGATTTTGCCCACAGGAACTTTATTTCTATTTAATTCGCTACGTATCACGTTTTCTTTTATTTTCTTAGAAAAAAAAAATCATTTAAATGATAATGTATTTTAGCCTTTACTTTATAAAGTGTGAATGCAGACACCAAATCCTTGAAATGGGAGGTAAACGCCAAAAACGCAATCTCATGGAGAAATCTCTCAAAAAGGTTTCTTTAAAAAGAAAACGAACAAAAAGAAATCAGAGAGATAGCCAACTCACAGAGCAAGAAGTCTTGATGATCCAAAAAATTGAAGAATGGGTTAGCGAGGCAATAGCCAGAGAAAGACTTGGTGAAAAAGTTTTTCCTACAAAAGAAAGAGCTGAAGTCGTGTCTCAAAAAGAAATGTTTTCTATGTGCGAAAAAGAGATACCACCGAAGCTGTACAGTGTGGTTGCAGAAAAAAGATATTTCTTGACGACTTTAACCAGAAGGCGTTGTCGAGGACAGTTTTAGGGTACTACAAAAAAAATCCTCCTGAAGTTCCGACACTGGAAAAAATTCAAACCGATTTGCAAGACCTGGCGTATTTTCCAATTTTAAGCAAAACGACTTTATTTGGTTAACAAAACTTGGTTTTGTTTACAAAAAACGGAACAAGAAGATGCAAATTTATCAGCGGGCCAACATTGTGGCAAGTAGGCATCACTTTCTCCACAAAATCACGAATACAGAAGTTTTCTATCAAGATGAGACGTGGTGCAATGCTAACCACACAAAGGAGCACATTTGGCAACAGGAAGGGGATATAAAGAACATCATTGATGACACCAAATGGAAAGGTGGAAAAGTACCATCAGGAGCAGGAAAAAGATTGATCATCAATCACATAGGGTCAGAACATGGTTTTTTAGAAGCGGTTTGCGAGTGTTTCGTAGGTGTGAAAAGTAGTAGAGACTACCATAAGGAGATGAATGCACTACACTTTGAAAATTGGATATTGGAGAATGTTTTGCCAAAGCTACCAAAAAATGCGTCGTTGTATTGGACAATGCTAAGTACCACTCGTGTATCACTGAAGATTAAAAAAAACCAACAACTGCATGGAAAAAAGCAGCTATTCAAGATTGGCTTAAATCGAAAGAAATCAAGTACGGACCGAAGGATACCAAACCAATTCTCCTTCAGTTGGTAAAGCAGGTGTTTGTTTTGAAAAAGTACCAACTCGAAGAAATTGTGAAATCATATTGTTCAGAAAGTGGTAAAACAATCGAACTTCTTCGACTTCCCGTTGGTCACTCAGAGCTGAACCCCATTGAACTGATGTGGGCTCAAATCAAGAATGAGGTTGCCACAAAGAACACGACATTCAAGATTAAAGATGTAAAAGAATTGGTAGAGAAGGCAATAAGGCATGTCACTAAAGAAAATTGGCAAGGTGCTATACGTCATACAAAGAAAGTTGAAGCTGCGTTTCGTAAAGTAGATTTTCCGGAAAATGAAGATGTGGAGCGAGTCATAACCCATATTGGTAGTGAGGATGATGACGAAACAAGCTCGGAGAGTGGTTCGTCGGAAGATGATAGTGACGATGACAGATAAAAAACATACTTATTGTTAATATATTTACTGTACACTTCTGTTCTTTGACGTAGTGTTCTTTTTTGTGAAGCACTGAACCTTGAATGATTTAAGTATTGTTTCTCGTGTTAAAAATGATTTACTAATGATTGCAATAACATACAAAGTTAAATGTTCACGTAGTCATTATGTCTAACGTGTTTCCAATTATAATAAGTGTTAATTACCGTCGCCGTCTATCATCTATCACCCCCGGTTTTCATCAAATCCTTACAAAATTGTAAACACGATAAACATGCGACGTAAGTGACTTTAAAGGATGATATCTTCCGATCTATTTCACTTTTTTGAAAAATTATTTCGCGTTTTGAACGATGAAAGATTGAAGTTTGTCTCACGAAAAATTGAGCAGTTTTGCTCTTTTCTATAAAAAGCTCGTTTTTTTTATTTTCGTTTTTCTTCTTCCATTTTCATTATTCTTCCAAATTTTTTAGATCATAAACAAGATTCGCAAAAATGCGACTATATATTTCCCCAAAATTGCGAAACTTTTATCAATAATTGTGTGTACATTGATAACCATAAGAAAAATGTATCATTAAATAATTACAATGGCATAACTACCATCAACCTGATACTCAGATAAAAATGTTGTCCTTACTTATCAGGGTAGAATTGAATTCAATATCACAAAAGAACTTATTTTGAACTTATTAAGAAATGAAGATGTTCATGGTCAAATGATAAGGTTTGTCTTATAAATTTTGCTGAGTAATACTTTCCCTTAGACAACTAAATATTAACAACTGCACCAATGTGTAAGGCGATTTTAGCATAATAAACATATGATCTTTATTCTTGCAGAAGCTTCACATCCTTTATACCATAAAATCACAACAAAACAATGTAATTCAACAGAAGACACTTGCACTTGCTTTTTGTAACTAAGATAAAACTATCTTAAACATTATACAATCAAGTTTGTATACAGGTTTACAAAAGAAGAAAAGAAAATTGCTTAATTTTAAACTTAATTTTAAACTTAATTTTAATACTACAGTATAAATTAAAAGTACTTCAAGGTAGATAGATAAGCAAAAAGAGAATAACGAGAAGTTTCATTTTGATTTATAATTTAATTCAATATTTCGTCCTGCATCCGCAGAACATCGTCATGCAGGACGAAATATTGAATTAAATTATAAATCAAAATGAAACTTCTTGTTATTCTCTTTTTACTAAAGCTTTACGCCCTGAAGAATAACTTCAATACATATAAGCAAATAACTATCAAGAATCAAAAGCACTTCAAATTAGCACTTCAAATATGGACAGAAGAGTTATTTTCAAAAAAGAGGTGGGCTTAAAGTGACAATTTATAAAATTAAATTCAAGTATTCAGAATAAACATCTCTGTTCAAAAAAATATGTGCACACCCATTATTTTATTATTTAAAAAAATGACCATGGTAAATCCTAAATGAAACAAAAAAACAGATTTCGGTAGTGAAAATAGACTACACATCCATAACCAAATCACTACAAAGCTGAAAATAGAAGTTCGTATTCTGGCTTGATTTAATTTACAGATTGTTTGTTGGATTGTGCTTTGATTTATATATGTTTGTTGCTTGTGTAAGGAAAATTGACATCAATTTTTACTAAAATATCATATTATATACAGTATCAAAACAGTATAGGTGATCATGGAATTAATCCATAGTAAATTATGTTTCTGTTGTCAGATTAAATGACTATCCAGGGAAGCACATTTTTCAACCAGATTCTTTCAAGTTATTTCTGCCTCAATCTTGACTGTTAAAATATTATACGTAATTGGTTTTCTGACGTTCTTATTGCATATACGACATCACATTTTTACTTGCTGTTTTTGTAATGTACTTTTTGAATTAACACTGGTTGAACTGGTTGTTCTCCACATAAAAAAGGCTTCCTTTTATAGCTGTACGTACATCATATGTGCTTTCATTCAGTTCACATTATATCAGGACGTAAAATAAAAATAAAACCATCAGCCTGTCTTGATAATGAATTTTCACCTTTGCACTGAAATCACAGCTTCAATGGTTTGCTGTTCAAAGCATTTAATTACCAATCATCATCATCATAGCATTTTTGTCATCAACAAAAGCAAAACAACATTTTTCTGTTTTTTACACGTTTCTGCAAACGTTTTTACGAAACCTTTTAAGACAATACTGAACTAAAACGATTTATTTCCATCATATAACGTTGAATTGTCTTGAATCATTTTAAAAGCTAGTGGAAAAAGCAAAAATCTTCTACAGCCCATCCGCACCTGACTGAAAAAACATGGCGTACTACTTGACTGTAGACCAGCCTCTATTCTTATCTACTTTGGTGGCTAGGCGAAAATTCCATTCTGAACCGCGGCTATAAAAGTGAACGGAGAAGAAGGAGAAGGAGAAGAAGGAAACTACTGGTTTTAACATATGTGACGATTTCGGGGAAAATCATCACTAAGGATTTATCGCTATCTTGCATTAAATTAATGCAAAATTATCGCATCACATATCGCATCATTATCGCTTCACTAAAACTAATTAATTCGCAAATATCGCATAATTATAATAATTTTCTAATAACCAATCAGAGCGGAGAATCATTCGGTCGGCAATTTCAGCTGCCATTATCGTTCCTTTCTTAATTGTTCACCACAGAAAATAACATACTTATAATTATCTTCTTGTTGTTATGCTGTGTATTCTGTTTACATAAAAATAACATGGAGATCTTTGAAAAAATACCTTCGTCTTTCTTTGCGATCCTTTGAAATTCCAAGTCCGGCGGCCTCGTGGTAAGTCGCGCATGCGTTTCCGTGTGTAAATAGAGGAATATAAAATGGCAAGAGCAAGTTTTATTTATTTATTTACGTTTTATTCACGTTAAATTTTCAACGAGCTGTAAAACAAAAGTTATTACGGTGAGTAGCAGATGAAAGAATTTATTATCACATTCTGATATTCGGAAGTATATCATGAATAATAGCCGTTATGGTAAAATGAATTCCAACACGAAGTTGTATTTGTTTTTTCAACAAGCGCATTAATTACTTCACGGTAATTATGTAAAATCTAAATCGAATGTATAAATTAAAAACATAGAATTTTATCACAAGAAATATCGCTTAAAGCAAAGAAAATAAGCGATAAATTATCGCATCTTTTATCATTACTGACGAATCTATCGTTTAATGATGTGATAAATGTGCATTAAATCTATTGTTTTGGTGCGATAATAATATGCGATAAATTATCTAAGTGATGATTTTCCCTGAAATCGTCACATATATTTCGCCCTATGGGGAAATATATAAAAAATGCTTTGTAAGCTTGACACAGCGCAAAAAGAATTTTTGAAATATCTCATAACCTTCAAATTTGCCAAGCATTTATAAAAACTGTGCAAGTTCATTTGAAACGTACTTTAAGTGATCGACTTTCAAGACCAGGATATTGAAATGTTTGAAAATGCGAGTCAAGGTAAACATTGAGTGCTTACACAGTCAAATCTCTAATTAACAGACAGATTTTTTCGCACACAGGCAAAGTTATAGTCAAAACTTCAGATGTTGAAAAATGCATAAAGAGAGCAAGTTTCTTCTTCTACTTCATTTATATGATTTGTGAAAACTACAGCTGGATATCTAAGTGCAACTGTGACGTCATATTTTTGAGTTTCGATTGAACTTCAAATTTTGACAACTAACAAAAGAATTGTTTAAAGTAAATATGAAACTCTGTAATAAGTCACCTTGTACAATTTAGAATGGATTTATTTAACAAAAACCATTACATCATTTTGACGTTAATTCTCCTTTAATGATAATGGCAGGAAGGTTCAGGTTATAAAAAACGGAAGCATTTATGATGTATTGCATATTTCTAAAGTGCTGCTTATTCTTGTGTATAATTGACAATTCTTTTGTAACTTGCCATCATGGCATATATTTCTTTTCTGAAGTCATTTAAACTCCCCGTGAGGAACAACAACTTTCGACTGTTATGTAATAAAAGAAGCATGATTTTATTAATGAAAGTCTTCCTGAAAAGTGATGATGAGGTCAAAATTGATCAAACAATGAAGCCTTCTCTTTCTTAATCTTATGATCATCAATGATGCCGCTTATAAGTACACCTTCCTATTTTAGAAAAAAGTGTGCTCCTCCATAGCGTTCCAATGTAAACAGGCATGTTGGGATTAGGTTTTGTAAATTTGCATATTTCAGAAAAAAACTGTTTTGACGTGCAAGTCTCTCCATTTGACTTATTTTTGAATTATATTTTTAAAGGGGTCTTCTTGTATTAAGATTATATCTAAAAATTATATCTAATTATATCTAAAATTATTTGTGAGCATTCATAGTGTCGCTATAATATTGTAAACGCATTGCGAAAACTGACTCACAGTAAACATAATTTTCTGTTTGTATATGTAGATATTATTATGATCAATAATGTTTACATCGATCTTTTTTAAAATTCAGTGGAAAATTTGCTACAAGTCACCCTAAGAATGAGAGCATTCCTAAAAGGCTAAACTACAACTACAACTTAAATCAGGTGATTTTGGGAGTTTTAACGTTATATCATGATTTATATCTTAGCAGTGATTTATGCAACAAACAAAAGTCATTGTCCAATTCTCTTTTAAACCCACTGAATCTGATCTGATGTCAATACAATAAAAATTATATCTCGCCTCACCTGTGTGCGCTCCTGTAAAGAACTTGACTGTGAAATTTGATTACAACATTTTATTCATTGAAATAAAAAGTAGCTTTTGTAAATGTTTCCTGATTTACTAATTGTTCTTTTAGGGTCATTTTGAACTTTAAAGATAATGAGCATAATGTCGAGAAAAAAGTGTGTCAGCGGTTTTCTTGTGAGATAATCTCCACAAGGAAGCCAATCATTTTTTACTTTGTTTGAGAGCTTTGTTAATAATAAAAACGGTTGTTTGTCCCCAGACCATAGCTCAATTGTTTTATTTCTACTGACATCAGCATAGTGCAACCCTCAGCTCTATAATAACAGTTCATTTTCTTCAAGGATCTGAACATAACCTGCATGTGCTGCCATTTATTTTGTGTTTGGAATTTGAGGGCTCCTTCGATTTATGATTTTTCAAGAATATGACCTTTCGTTTTAGCAATTAAAAGGTTCAACCAAATCGTCTTCAACATCAAATGTTTTGAAGCTGCTGAGCAGTAAGTTTAATGTCGATTAGTTTACTTACGGAATTAAAATCATTTTCGTTGTTGGCATTTTTTTAATTTCACATGTTTGTTGCAAGAGTTCTTTCTTTCCTAAAAAGTTTGATTATTATTTAGACCAGCATTCAGCTTCTCATTCATTGAAATCAAGATGTCTAACACAGTGAGTAGAAATAAATATGAATTATATGGTTATTATTAAAATTATCACCATTGATTATCCGTTTCATTTGTTTCATTAATTTGCAAAATTGCGATGATATCAAAACATTGGCTTCCTGATTATTGATTCAAATTATATTTTCTCTGTGTTTATCCATCCTGTTATTCTTTCTATTTAGGCTTGGATCAGCTTTGCAAATCAAAACAAAGAACTTTGACCAGGCTCCTACAGCAGTTCTGTCCTTACTAGGTTTGGCCTAATAATATTTATAAATATGCTTTTCCCAGCTAGAGAATAATCTAATGATGTTGTTTCCATAAGATATCCTGACAATTTTGGTGTCCAAAACGTGAAACTCTTTTATTTTAGATAAATGTATGCTATCAAAACCTACAGCTTTAACTTTAGCATTAAATGAAAGTGAAGTGACATCCGTTGATGAAAGTGAGGACGAGGAAGAAGCTACATTATACATATTGAGTGAAATGTTTTCAACTCTATGTGTAGACCTTGAAGGTGGATAACTGGTCTGATATGTACTAATGCTGATGAATACAAAAAGAATAGCTTCAAACTTATATGTTTGGAACTGCTTTGGAGTTGGAGATGGAATGTTTTTTCAATCACGTACCCAACGTTCCACGTCGAAAGTTGTATTTGGAACTTTTGCTCTCTTTTCAAGTGTTGTTACTTTTATCTGTGTGTTGTGTTTTATCATGTAGCCAAAGATTGTATTTTAATAAAATGAACTAGATTTTAATTTAATCTGCCCTCTGAAGAAAAAAATAAAATCGTCACTACAAAACTCCCCTACACCATAAGTATCGTTTATTTTTGTTTGTCGTATGTAGTTTTACTTAACCAGCTATAGGGAGTTAGGGAGTTGATGCACTATATTTTGGGCACCTAAGCAAAAGTATCTCTGGATACAGCACTAACCATTTCTGTGCTATCTTTCAAGTTATCCTTGGTTTCTTAATTTTTATTTCATATTTTTCTTTTAAATTTAACTAATTGCTGCTGCTATCATCTTTTTTAGATTAGATTAGAATCTTAAAAAATGTTTCACTTGCTTAGTGTTGTTTATTTGTGATGCCTAAAAGAAACAAAACCAAAAATGATGATGTGTGTATGCATGAAGGAAAACCACCTGGATTATGTCTTGGTGATTTTGTTGTCACCAATAGAACTACAGCAAGTGTCATGAGTGAGAATTGTAGTGGTGTTAGCAATCAGGAAAGGAGTGCTGTAAGCCAGATCGATTCAAATTCATCAAGTAATGCTCAGTCAGGTTATTTTGTTTGTCGTACAAAGAAGGGTGGCATTCCGGTTAAAGTGGAAAACCGAGCAAGCGGTAAAAAAGTGACACTTATTGAGCACGTACTTGGTGATGGTAAGGCACTTGTTAGTGAGCTGAAAAGCAAGTTTGGTACTGGAGGTATTTTTAAAGATGGAATGGTTGAATTACAAGGTGACTTATTGCCTAAGGTGACAAGATATTTTAATGATAACAAGGAACTCTTGAAACCATATGGTACCAAATTCTAGCCAATTGCAATGTGTTTTCATAAGTTCCAAGCTTTGTCTCTAAAGATCATTCAATCAATCAATCAATCGTGAAACATGGAATGAACGGAAAGACCAACTATCCCTTCTTGACATCATTTAACTTTTTCAATTACTTCCAATGTTGTGGCTAGAGGATATTGACTGAGAATAAATGACTTCGATGTTTTTGATTACCATACCAAGCAAAGGGTTTTTATAATGTGTTATAATTGCTTGGTTTTTATAATGCATTATTCATTTTAGTAGAAATCAATACAATCAATACAATTATGTTATCTCATCACTCTTTCTTTATAGTTTCTTGCAAAATCTGAGAACAGCCCAATGTTCCAAGGCATTGTTTTAGTGGTGTAGTGTACATACTTAAAATTATCTGACTTTGTAGGCATCAGTTCATTCCTGATAAATATTTCATCGGAGCAAAATGTCATTTTGAAAGTTTTACTTACTTTTATTAGTGATTACATATGTTCTGTTTTTTGCAGCTTGCTAAATAAAAGAAACCAGGTGTAAACAGAGAAGAGAAGACTTAAAGTAATCGAACAGAATGCCTCGCCCAAGACGTAAGAATGTTGATTATGCACCAAAACAAGAAACTCGATCGAATTCAGATTCCGATTTTGAAGTAAATACAACATCAAAGAAAAGTGTAAAGCAAGTAATGAGAGATTCAGATGAAGAGGAAAGTGTGGATGAAGATTCTGATTATGAAAAACAACGTGATGATGATGATGAGGAGGAGGATGACGATGATGGGGACCAACAGGATGATGAAAATTATGATGATGATGATGATGATAGTGATTCGGTTGTTCCAAAGACACGTGCTGGCAAACCAAAGTCTCGCAAAGCGGTTACCGAAACAGTGGTCACTTACAGTAACAAGATTGGAGTTCAAACTGGATTGATTTGTCGGCCAAACTTATCAGATGAGGACAGCTCCTCTAGCTCTGACGATGAAATACCTATTTCTAAACAGAGCAGTAAAAATAATGCAACTGGAACTCAGAATAAATTTATTGAGACTTCCATTTTTGTGCCTGCTGGAAGTGAACCAAACAATATTAACAAAGACTATTCAAAAGTGGGTGCATCTGAGCCCCTGGCAGATCCTTCTAAACATGAAGGTGTTATACCTTTGCAAAACATCAGTGAAGAAGATAGCAAAGAAGGAAAAACAGATTCTAATTTGAGAAATTCAGATAATTCTCTAGGACTTAATGTAGAAAATAAGACTTATGAATCAGTAATTGGTGAACCACCTAAAATGAAATCCAGACGAAAACTATCTTCTTCTAAAGAGAAAGCATTTGATGATGTTATGGAGCTTCAGGACCCGTCAAAAACGAATCAAAACCAATTGAAAAGGGTAAGGTCGCATGAAGAAACTGATGGTGTGCATAAAACGAAAACACAAAAGTTGAGTAAAGCTGAGACATTTTCGTCTGGTGAGGAAGATTGGGAAGAAGTTGATGGTATGTCATGTTGTACTTTGTTTCTCTAAAGTTTCATACTAAAGAACTAGTTTGAGGTTGTTACTAATTTAACTGAAATCAATCTCACTGACTCAAAATCATCACTAAAACTGTCTTCTTCAAGAGATTTGTATCTCTGTACTAACTTCATTTCTGTTCATGATTGTAGAAGTTAAATTGAAGCTTCCTTCAAAGAAGAAGAAAATCAAAGAAGAAGAAGAAGCAAAGCCACCTATGGAAATTAAAGATGTTCAGATTAGTGTAGGAGTGCAATCTATACATAAAAAGTAAAAAGACCTTTTTTATTGTTTACCTTCACTTTAACCTTTTCCACACCTTCAGCAGCTTTAGCTAGGTCTCACAGATAACATCTATTGACATTTTGCCAATCGATTCTGATCACATTGAATTTCCCAATTACGTCCAGATTTTTTTTTACTATGCCCCCATCCGCTCCCTTTAATCCTCCATCAGATTTTACACAAAGAACTCTATACCTGAAGTATTATGTCCAGAGAGGTTGCTTAAAATGAATTTAAAATGTTGAAGAAGTTGTTTCAAGGAAAGTTAGTTTTGCTAGTTTTGAGAAATATTCAGTTTAATATTTTGTGAGGAATACAAGGCTTGTAAGAACCGCGCAGATTTGCGTTCTTAATATGTTATGTTGTTTTTTGTGACAGGAAGAAGACAAAGGAAGAAAAAATGTTTCTTTGGTTGCGTCAACTTTTCGGTCGAATCCAAAGACAAAGACAGTTGCTTGTTCATAAATGTCACTTGCTTTGCCTACTAACAAGAGCGTTGCAACAGAACACTCTGTGTAACATGGATAATCATAAGGTTTCCAAAATTCATGAATTTTGGTGTCAGTATACTAAAAGATTTCACAGTTGTTTTTGGCAAATCTTAATTTTATTTATCAGGGCTTGTGTTTGTCCCTAATTCCAAGCAACTTCCACAAGACTTTACCCAGTAGGTGGAATATTACTGATCTGCGGCAATTTTTAACTTGGTTTCAAAAGGAAATACCTACAGTTGGTGAACTTTTACTATACATAGACAAGGTGTGTTTTTCTGACATCTTTTGAATTTTTGGGGTAAGGAATTATGTAAAAAAGTTTGTAGCATTTCGTTTTGTTTTCTGACATTGGACTGATTATTTCAATCAAGTGTTAGTCTGTACAAGCTCGTCTCATAAATTCAAATAAGTTGGTTCATAGCAAGCTTGCAACCATACAAGCTGTGACTATTTAATCAAATTAACTGGGAAAATACAAAACAAAATGTATAACATGTCAAATTTTGTCACAGCAAAACTTCATTGTTATTCATGCTTTTCATTGTGTGTTTCAAATTTCAGGATGCTTCTAAGATGAAAAATCTCAGTCGTGTCCATGTAGGTTATTGTTCTGATGAAAATTTAATGGAGTGTTTGGATTTGGAAATCATTTTATCCACTACTTTTTCCTTCTCTATTTGTAGATATTTGTGATGATGCTGAGATCCCTGGGATTTACAACTCGTTTGGTACATTCATTGCAGGTAACTTGTTGCTCTATATTGTCCATGTCTGTCCCTGAAAGCTATGAAGGTTGTTCTAAAACATTTGTTATAATTGGAGGAATTGACACTATTTTGGGCAACAGTTATTTTCATTTAGCCTTGTCCTTCAAAAGTAAAGCCACCTGACACTTCAGAAGTTCCGGAAAAGCCAGCTGAGGTAATGTCATTCATTAACCCAAAAGAAGGTTTCGTTATCTATGGAAATGGAAAATTTGAGACAAATAGAAAAACAATAGACCTATCAAGCTGCATCAACATGCTTCCAATGAAAATTAAAATTAGTCCCACATCATACCGGGTGGTCCAAAAAAAACGAGTCCAAAATTGGATTTTTATTATCTCAAAAACTTTATGTCCATTCTTCACAATTTTTTACATGTTGAATATTTCCTATAATTTCTTAAAGCTGTAAAAGTTTGAAAAAGCTCTGATTAACCAATTTTCAGTTATTGGGTTAGAAGTATGTCCTATCATTTTAGAGTTGATTAAAAATTGACGTCAAAATTATGAAACTTTTTTTGTACTCTGACGATATCTGGTATCTTTCACCAGAAATTCAGTGCTCAATACTCCTCATCACTTGTTCAGCAGACTGCAAGAAGGCTACACTTTACAGTCTTCATGAGTGATACCATTGCATTGCGTTATACCAAGTTGACCCAACTCCCCTAATCTTTTACCTTTAATCAGTATCGCTTCATTGTGCAAAGATGGTTTTCTCTGTTGATGATAAAGCAGTTATTAAAAAGGACTATGTTGAAAATAGTTGGTTGGCTTACCGTATATGTAAAGAACATCCAAAAAGTAGTATAAAGGATCTGTTCAAAGATTGATAAAACAAATCAAAGAGACTGGAACGATGAATTGAAAATCAGGTTCAAGACGGTCAAGATCTGCTATCACACCGGAAAACGAAGAGATTGTTACAGAATTTATCTGCTCACTAGAGGAATCACCCAGAACCCTCGTGTCACCCAAGGAACTTAGTTAGAAAAGTTATATATTAGAGTCTGTTACTGTCACACATTGGTATCGAGTTTATTGCTAGATAGAGATTTTGTCTTTATTAAGTAGCGAGTGAATAACTTTTTTTGACGTCAATTTTTCAACATTTTTAAACAAGCCCAAATCTACAAGACTTATTAAAATCCCTATATCTCCTTCTTATGCTATTCTTTTGACCCAAAACTTTGCAGAATTTCCGGACAACGATAAAATAGCTCAAATACAAAAGTATGAACGATAATCATTTTCTGAACTTTGATGATCAAAAAACCAATTTTGGACTCGTTTTTTTTGGACCACCCGGTACATCTGTTGAGATTTTGTTACATTTGTTTAGGATGCAAGTGGAATGAAGAGAAAAATGCAGCCAGATCCTTCAACATCAACTGTAGAAGCAAGTGACGAACCTGCTCCAAAGAAATCTCCATATTTTTCCCAGTCAAGTTCACAAAGGAAGAAAGGTCAGAAAAGTAAAAAAAAGAATGATTATGTGGAAGAAAGCACGGGGGAGTGTAAATTTGTTGTGAGTGCCCTTAAGTTAGTACCTAAACAACATAAAAGCCGTAGAGCTGTAAAAAAAATTTCGTATGGGGAAGAATTTTCGAGTGGAAATGAATCACCAGATAATCAAGATGAAAGCAAAGATGATGAGGATGATGATGATGATGATGATAGTGATGAGCCTAAAAAAGTGAAAAAGCCACGTGGTAAACCTAAGAGACAAAAAAAGACCAAAGGAGATGATGACGATGATTTTGATATATTTGCAGAATACAAACGAATTTTGAAAAGAGATCCACCTTCAGAAAATTCTCCTTCATCAAAAAAACAATCGAAAGTAAAACCAGATAATACAGTTACCAAAACTAAAAATGTTCCAAAGAAGTCATTGCAGCGTACAGGTTAGAGCAATCACTTTCAGCAGTATTTCTGTCGATCCGGTAAAAATGGTTGCATTTATAGACTCTGCTTTTTATATCAGCTTTACCAACGTTGGTTGATGTATGGATTGAAGTTTACCTAATGACTATGCAGAAATGGATAAGTATGTTCTAAACACTGTTTTGGTTCGTGTGTTTGATAGTGTTGAATAATTATATGATTAGGTCCACTTGCTTGTTGCTTTAATAGGAAACAGATATTGTGGCAATGAAATTTTAATCAATTCTACTAAAAGAAACATGTTAAGTGAATTGTAAATCCATTGATGGAAAATGCTATGTTTACTCTTGCAATTGTTTCAAATATGATACTGTTTCCCAATGT
Organism: Turritopsis dohrnii; assembly: GCA_027922465.2. NCBI lineage: Eukaryota > Metazoa > Cnidaria > Hydrozoa > Anthoathecata > Oceaniidae > Turritopsis > Turritopsis dohrnii. The sequence continues at coordinate 30,459 of BQMF02000806.1, read as the reverse complement.
GATATCCTATATTTATTTGACTCAAACCGAACCTATAAGAAACTGCTTTAAGAGATACTTGTACTTAATGAAAATAGCATGTGAATAATAATGAAAAACGTAATAGAAAACTGTACATTTTTTACTTGTAGCTGTGGAGTTAACAACTGAGAGCATTAATAATCCATCCAAATGTGAATCTATTGCCACGAAACCTCTTCAATATGTTCTTGGATTTGATAACGGTATTTATCATTTGTATATTATTGGTCATCAATCACTGTTCTTTAATCAAGTGTTCAACGTGAGGGTTAGCAATTTTTGCATTTTAGTTTTGATTTGACATTTTTAACTTATTGAGAGATGATTATGTGAGACATCCTTTTAGATCAGAAAATCAAAGATATAACATGTCGTTATGCTGAAAAATGGTTGAGTTTTAATCGTAAACTTCGAATAGACCGTGAATGGTGGGCTCATACCTTACATCCGTACAAACCAAAAGATGATGTGCGAGACAGAACGGAAGAGGGACAACTCAAGAAAGCTTTATTACAGCAGGATTTTCCCAAGTCTATTTCTGAATTTAAAGATAATCCATTGTATGCTTTGAAGCGCCATTTACTTAAATATCAAGCAATATATCCAGAATCAGCTGTCCCTCTTGGTTACATCCGAAATGAGGCTATTTATTCACGCGATTGTGTACATGAGGTAAGTACAAAATTTCTTGTTGTGTCTTACGCAAGTATTATTGTCAATGAAGAAGTTGCAGATCAAAAAGAATTGAAAATTAATTGAAAAGGAAATAACGATATCATATATATCCCTCGTCATTTCCTTTTTCTTTACAAGCAATGGAAATTTATAAATTAACAGTCACCAGTAATGAAATGCTGTTAAATGCAAAAGTAGTACCAGCCAAGCAGCCATTGCTGGGTTTATGAGCAGCAACTATTCCCATTATCCCAGTTATAAAAATCCAAGAACCATCCCCAAACTCCACTAGAATACAGAAAAATGTTGAGGTTAATTACTGCAATCACCAAAGAGATTGCATCATAGATAAACAATCAACAACTAGACAGTTATCACACAAATGCTACTAAAAACTGAGAACCCTTTTTCTGCAAAATGACTGACCAGTTTTCATTTCAAGTTTGTATGAACATTTACAAAAGAAATACTTGCATACAGGCATACCCTGTGTATTGACCGTTCAGCTGTTGAGGCCATCCTATGGCACTTACTTTTTTTTCATTAAAGGGTACTATTCCATTGTGTACCTAGCATTCCTGATCAGTGTACATCAGTCATATGATATCTTTTTTGTTGCTGTTTCTACCAGGACTTGCTTGTGGAACAAGAGTTTTGTATCATTCTTCACATTCTTGTATCACTCTTCACATTCTTGTATCATTCTTTTCCCTTTGATTTTTAGTTACACACTCGTGAAACATGGAGAAAGCAAGGAAGAACTGTAAAAGATGGTGAAGTTCCTTATAAGATTGTAAAAGGCAGGCCGAAAAGAGTAAGTTAAATTCTCATCTATGTTTACCAGGTATATTCATATTATATAGTTGACCCTGTGTATAGTTCGTATAAAGCCTATGGGCATGACTATAATAGAAGCTTTTCATTTTCTTTTGAGAGTGTAATATATTATCACATGCATGTAGGATTACATAGTGCTTGTGAGGTGTTAGTGTAGTATAATTTTCACATGTATGTAAGATTGCATACATGTAAGTAAGATTACAAAGTGGTTGTGAGGTGTTTTGTATGTGCTTTTTTTGGTTTACCTCATAGAATACGCCATTACCAGAACGTGACAATATCAAAGTGGAAGTCTTTGGTTTATGGCAAACTGAAATATATGTTCCTCCTCCTGTTGTAGATGTAAGTTTTCACAAAGCATGATTTCATTTTAATTTTAATTTAATTTACAAGAAAGGGAACTTGACCCTTAACTTCAAAATGAGAAATCTAAAATCCCCCTTTGAAATTCAATATGATTATTTTATTATGTTATCATTACTTGGTGTGGAGGAGATCCAGAAGCAGATCTCATAGAATAATGATTCACCACATGTCTTTCGATGAACTTATCATATTCTTTTGTATTAATCTTCTTGAGAATTGGAATGAACAAATTTGCAAATGCAATAGAGCAATTTAAGACCTGAAAGCAGGGAAGGTGTTTAACGTATTCAAGGTCTTGAAGTCTTAAAGTTATTTCTTGATTCCGTGGAAATACGTTATATTTCTAGTTGTCTATATTAATTTGAAGTTTTAAATCATCTATTTCCAGACCACCAACACTTAAAATAAGAGTAAACATAAAAACAAAACCTTTATTTCTTTATTTCTTGATGAAGCGTGTCTATCTCATCAAAAGGTTTAAGAACAAGATAAAGCTTCATAAATTCAGTTTTCTCTTTGCAATCTTACAAGCAACTAAAGTTTTGTTACGCTACAATATTTTTGTTCAGTGCTGTTCAACAAACATCATAGTAAAGCAATTTTATACAGGGCATAAAGATTCCTTATAAAAATGTACTAGGTCTATAAAGGTCTATTATTATTGATTGTGGAAACATCCTATTTTTCTCTTAATACCTTGAATTTCTTTTTGAAAATATTAGAATAATGGTTTCAGATTGCCATGCCCAATGTCATCGTAGTTTCCAATATGGTGGCAACAAGGACCTCTTTTGTTATTAATGGCAGACATCTTTTAGATACTCAAATCACTTTTCAAATTCATGTGTCTTAGGGCAAGGTTCCAAAGAACGAGTATGGCAATGTGGAACTGTTTAAACCGAGCATGTTACCTGCTGGTGCAATTCATTTACCAAGTAAGTGTTGAAATAAAAACTATCGAAAACATTATAATATATATCTTATTATGTTACTTAGAAAAAAGGTCTTTTTACCTATTTCTCTTCGATGTCTAAACATGGAACCAAATTTCTAGATAGTCTGAGCCTAATTTTATAAGTGCTTTCGCTCTCTGCTTTTGAGCTAGCTAGTAAACAAAAGAAACACGATGTTTTTCCTCCTTATGTCTCACACCGTTGTTTATCACTTTTCTTTTGTCTTGTTCTTATTCAAGTGAATAATATGCAGAAGATAGCTCGGAAATTGAACATCGACTTTGCACCTGCCATGATGGGTTGGGATTTTCATGGAGGTTGGAGTCATCCGGTGTAAGTATTTCATTCGCTCATTTGGGGTTTATTCACTCATTCATGGAGGCCTAATCACCATTATCTAAGTTGTTTCCAAAACAAGACCTAATATTGGGCTGCTACATTTTCCTTTAATTATTTTTTGTCTAAACATTTTTTGTTCTGTTGATTTCAGCATAGAAGGTATTGTTGTAGCAAAAGAATATGAAGATGTGCTTCTTGATGCATGGCGTCAACAGGAGGAAGAAGAAGAACGAAAAGAAAAAGAAGTAAGACTGCTCCTCTTTCTCTCTGGTATTTCGGCACCAGTAGTGTTTTAACTTTCTGCCAAGCTGAACTTAGATGAACCCAGTCGCCAAAATTGGCAAAAAGCCACTGCGACGAAGAGCATTTATAATGAAATAGGCTGTATATTTCTATAGAAATGCTCTCCTTTGCAGAGATTTTTTTAAACAAATTTAACTTAGATATGCTCACTACACCGTAAAAATAATAACATCTCTGAGTTGTACCCTGTGTGTTCCTTAAGGAAAAATAAGCTTAGGAAGCATTAGTCGACCTGCAAATAGAGCAACAAATGTTCTCGGGGAGACCTGAAAATGTTGTTGTCGAGTATAGTCATTGCTTGTGAATGCATATCCATTTAATGGTTACTTGTGGACTGATGTGTTGGTTGTAAGAGTGCACCAGAGAAGTCTCTGAAACAATATTATTACTTTTACTTACAATTATTACTTTGTATTTGCCATGTTTTTCTCTTGTTACCCTGTAGAAACGTGAGAAGACGATATACGGTCGATGGAAGGCTTTTGTAAAAGCTCTTCTTATACGAGAGAAGCTCAAAGACAAATACAATTTCGAGGTAAGATTGAATTTATACTAGAAGAATTCTCGACATTTTTGAAGAATTTCATCAAGAAGATGAAACTATGTTTGAAACCACCGCAATGCTAATTTCGAACGATTCAAACAACTGCCTTGCCTATTGTTATGCAAATGAAGTTACGACTGGTCTGCAAATTGAACTCCCATTTTGCTTGAATTTCAGAGTCTATTGAATTGTCTAATGTTTACGGTCTCAAAATATGTTCCAGGACGATCACGATTCAACTCCTAAAGACTTGAATCCAAAGAAGGATATCTCCGACAAAGACGTTGCCATGGAGACCACAGAGACTAACGAATCGAAAAATGACGAGTATTCGAATATATCGGTGTCCTGGCCAATGAATCGCATGCGTAAGAATACATCAGCCTTGTTGTCTGATGGTTTTTTGTTTGTTTTTTGTTTTTGTTTTTGCCTTTTGATATCAAAATGAGCTTTGAAAGTCAAGAATGACTCCTAATGTGTGAAATCTTCTAAAAGCCACTGCAGTGAAATATCTTCCTATGTAATATACTCCAGCGCAGTGATTTTTCAGCAAATTTTCCTGGTGGGATTGCTGTTGTAGGCTCATTTTTCACTAATTTATGTTTGAACGTCAAGTCTATTGTGTCTACCGTTTTGATCATTCAGTGTTTATCAGACGCCCTGCGGTTATGGCTGGCGTACACAAGAAAACAAAAGTGTTATTTATTTTTTTTAAATGACACTGAATGGCGAAATCACACTGTATAGAGTCCGATCAATTCATCCAAATTTGTGTGGGTTTCTTTTGGATGGGTGAAATAGATAAGATGGATGTGTACAGCGAATAGCACTTGCAATCCTTCACAAAAATCTATAAATGAATCCATAAATGAATCCATAAACGGTCGCTTGTTGTTACCTAAACAAAAATGGAATTCCATGTTGCACATATTTCTTATCAGCTTTTCCTTTCCTTGTTTTTAGAGGGTACGACCACGCTCGACACAGATGGTCATGTTCACATTTTCCCCGAAGAAAATTACCTGACAGATCCAGATACGAATGCGGTCACGAAAGTGTGTGAATGTGGATTAAAAATGCCGCTTGATAATGTAGAGAAACTTTAGATGCTCCGAAATGTTTATGTGCTAACTAAAATGTGATGAAAGAGGGAAGATGAGGTAGCGACAACTGTGAGGGGGTTTGCAGGAAGTCATCTTTCTTCATGGGAATGTTCAGAATTATGTTGGTCTTGTGGCCTTCATTTCAGTTGGATATCTTCTTCATCCTACTTGCCCGTAGACTGGGAATAAGTGCGCAAATGCGTTGAATGTGTTGCGAGGGAGTGTATTTCTATAGAGATACACACACTTATTTCAATGGAAATGCACTTTATCGCAGTGACTTTTTTGCCCACTGGGTGGCTTTCATTTCATTTGGATATCTTCTTCTCATTCTGCTTGCCTTTAATCTAACCTTTGCTTTCTTCTGTTCGAATATGATAAACCACAGACCAGACGATTTATATATTCTTACATCCACGAAAAATTCGTATTTTTGTAAAAAGTCCACCATAGCAAATCATTTCAGTCGTTTAATTTATTTTTTGTTCTTTGTGTGATTGAGTACTCGCTTCGTCCTGTCAATCAACTGAACCACAGAAGATAGCTTCTGAAAGTCCAGGCGCGAAACCGATTAACTGACGTTAATGTACCTTATCGGGGGTGATTTCGTCGGCGAAAAGTGACGAAAATTTTGCTAAATGGCGATGTTTTCCCAGACACAATGATCCCCGATAATTTGTCCTTTTTTGCTGAAGCTTTGTTAGGCCTCATTGTTGTATAGTTCATTAAGTTATTTAGATTCATGTAGCGTAGTTTGTTTAACAAAAACAGTTTTCACTAGAGAAAATTGTCAGGTATGGAAAGCATTTAACGTGTTTCTTTATTTCGTTATTTCTCGTTATTTCTCCGAAAACGGTCGTAATAATATACAGTCGCTTTATTATATTTGTTTAAAACTTTCGAATATATTCGGTTCGATTTTTATACTCGTTGGTATTCGGTAAATATGTTTTATATGAAGCTGTATTTCGTATATTGGTAAAGTTATTCTTCATAATAGTTATAGCCTCATTTCTTTACATCCCTTTTTCTCAGAAGAATGTCCATGTTTCCCCTGTTTCAACCTACGAAAGGAGAGACTATATCAGGGTGTTCACAGGGGCTGGAAAAGTTGGAAAAAAGGTATTTTTTACAAGTTAGGCTAGAAAAGCTGGAAAATAATATACTTCGATAAAGTCAAATCTGAAAAGGAAATGCAATTTACCCTTATCACAGCTCGTACACGTATTGATAAAATCTAGAGTCAACAGAGAAGTCTTTAAGCAAAGCCTATATTGAAATGACCCACAGAAAAACTGAAAGATTTAAGTTACACGTTTTTTTTATATAAGCAACATGTTTATAAGCAACACTAGTAAATTTTCTCTAAAAGTTAAGCAACAGTACTACAAGAATCTTAGATTAATTAGCAACATGAAATTTCGAAATAATGTAGCTATAGCAACAAATTAAGCAACATTACTACTAAGGTCTGACCTTGGTTGCTTATATATATAAAAAAAAACGTTCTAGAAAACAAAATAAAGGAGTTGGAACTTAAAAGAAAAAATTGTGATAAGTTGAACCCTTCACCTATACTAGTACATTAAAGGAATTGGTTTTAGCGGGAATTAATTTTGGTAAATTCGGCGATTTCGTTAAGATTCTCCAAATAAAATTCCTAGTAGGTCAATGTAACGCAACTGTTTTACTACTAGGGACTTTAAGATTTCACAACCGGGACGGGAACGGGAACGCCGTTCCGTAGTTAGGTTCTCGTTCCGGTTATGTGTAATAACGGAGATTAAGAAAGTGCGCGACTTCATAATGACGCATTAAGTTGTAAACAAACTTAGAAGCGTGAAAGACTGAAATAGTAATAATGGAGAAAAACGAGTTTTTACACCTTGCTCATTATGATAAAGTTATTGATGATGAAGAATTTTTATTACTTCTGGATTTAGAAAAATCCTCTAATCTGTATCTACCATACTGGAGGTATGAGAAGTTCAGCTTGAATAATCTAGCTGAAGATGAGTGTCTGGCTGAATTTCGCTTTAAAAAAGATGATATTCCAATTCTCAGAACAACCCTAGAAATTCCTGAGAGAATAATTTGCTACAATGGCACGAATGTGTGTGGCCTTGAGGCACTATGTGTTTTTTGAAAAGGTATGCATATCCCTGCAGATACTCATATGGTACTTAGGTTTGCTAGGCCTGTACCTGAACTTTGTATAATAAACAATCATATTCTCAACCTAATTTATGACCGATGGAGACATTTATTGAGTGATGTGATCAGCCCTGGCTATCAGAGGATTGTTTATAATGGGCACAAAAGAGTACATTCAATAAAGTTTCAATCAGTAGTAGCTCCTAATGGTCTAATTGCAAACTTATTTGGACCTGTAGAGGGTAAGCGCCACGACAGTGGAATCCTCGGTGGTTTTTGCTCAGCAGTTTCAGCCATCTTTCTTCCTTGAGCGTTCACGTTTTCTCAGAACTTCAAAATGTGTGATTTCACGTTCGGAACAAACAGAGCGAACTTCAAAATTTCATGGGAATCACCTCGCGCATGCGCAGTCAAACGATATTATGAAGTTCCCGTTCCCGTTTTCGAAATCTTAAAGTCCCTACTGACAAAGCGCTCAAACAAAGTAAAAAAAAAAAAAATACTCTCTCTCGTGGAGAGTACATCATAAGAAAACTGGTGGCACTTTTAAGGCGAATCTCCACTAGGCGGAAAATGTCGCGACGGGCGACTTTTTCCGCTGCTCCACATGCGCAGAAGAGAAATGTTACGCAATAATTAAATGTAGCGGCGGAAAATGTCGAGAGGCGAAAAGTAGAATTGATTTCTACTTTTCGCTGGTCACTTCAAAATTTGACCAATCAGAATGCAAGAAAAATGTAAACAAACTAAATCTTGATGAACAAAAATATCTTTTTCATTTTCAAAATGGCCGAAGAACACGTTATTGACATTAATAAATTAACGAAAATGTTATTAAGTGGGCAAGTGATGTTTAGTTCAGAGAATGTGGATGTAAACGAGTCTTTAACTGATCCTGAAGAAACTGTCACCGTTGAGGAGCAACAAAAACAGCCTGAACTAAACGAATCACAAGTAAACAAGGAGGAGTTTTTAGAAGCTGTTAGGGGATACAGATGTTTGTGGGATACAAATGATCCATCTTTTAAAGATAGGAATAAAAAAACAAATGCTTGGAAACAACTAGCTGAATATTTTCATACTGATAGTAAGAACATTTTTTATATTTCCATTCAGTATATTTTTGAATTTCTTCTGTATGATTAGGAAAGTCTCACGCTCTTCTTTTATAGTTCTCATTCTTCAAAAAATTTTAAAAAACTTGAAAGACAACCTTAAACGCTGTTTGGATAAAAGGAGAAATTTGACAAGGTCTGGGGCTGCCTATGCATCACTTCCAACATGCAAGTACTTCGAGCAGATGCGATTTTTACATGAACGAAGCTCGAATAAACCAACAGAAAGTAATATCACTACTGCTAAAAACTCATTTGATGATCTATCGGTTGATACATCACCTTCACCACTTTCTGGATTTAGTATTGCTTCCTCACCTACTCAAAGTATAAACAGTGCTGGTAGTGAAAATAGCTGTTTAATGTCACCTCCTCCTGTCAGTAACCGACGTGCACCGAAACGAAAAGCAAGTTCAACCACAGCAGCACCAGAGGATAACCTTTTATCACATATTCAAGAAATGAATAAGCATATTCTTTCATCTTTAGAGGCACCGAAACAAGAAGCTACAATAGATGAGGTCACTTCCTATTGCAATAGTTTAATCCCTGTGTTACAAGGGTTTTCTAAACGCAAGATGCGTCTAGCCAAAAATAAAATTGGCGAATTGCTAAACCAGCTGGAATATAGTGAGGAATACGAAAGTATATAATAAAGCTACAAAAAGTTTAATCTTAGACTCGATTTACAGTTTCCCATTGCCAAGGCACGGCACCTTCATTATTAAAATAATCCTTGAAAGCGTCTCTAACTTTCTTTGCATCTTGGCTGTAGTTGTTTGAGGAATTGCTTTTATTAAGTGGTAATAAACCGCTTGTATCCTTAGTTTCGTTCCTCCATTCTCCAACCCTCAAGCCACCTGGACCATCGTTGTCAACAAGTGTTACGGGACAATAATCATATTTATCATTAGTATGGTTTTCTATCATTAAAAAGTTGTGTAAAGCAACAACAGCTTTAGTTATTTCTTTGACTTTATTCACGCTGGCATTTATTGGGCGGTGAAATACACGGAACCTGCTAGCAGCAATTCCAAATGCGTTTTCTATAACCCTTCTTGCACGGCTAAGACGATAATTAAAAATCAGCTTTTCTGTTGGTAAATTAGCATAAGGGTAAGGCTTCATCATGTGCCTCTTGAGACCAAATGCGTCATCCGCTACAAAAATATGAGGTAACACTTTATCACTTTCATTTAATTTAGCATCATTTGGAATTCCTAGGGTGTTATGCTCTATTGCATACCCCAAGTGACTATTGTTGTAAACGCTACCGTCGCTCTGTCTGCCACTATCACCTATATCAACAAGTATAAATCGGTATTTAGAATCGCGCACTGCCATTAGGACAATGCTATGTGTTCTTTTGTAATTGAAATAACTTGATCCAGATCGTGGAGGCGCGAACATGACTACATGTTTTCCATCTATAGCCCCCAACACATTGGGAAAATTCCATCTTCTTTCAAATTCAAATGCGATTTCTTTCCATTCTGCTTCACTGTCAGGATTTTTGATATAATTTTCCCAAATTGTACCAAATTGCACAACAAGTGTCATGTATTATACGACCTGCAGTTTCAGGAGACATCCGGTAACTTCGTGCAATTGTCGATTGAGCGTCACCTGTGCTCAAAAATCTTAAGGTCAAGGCTAGTCGTTCTCCAGCTGATACTGGGTCTCTCATTGTTGTCTTCTGCTTTGTGATAGTTGGACCCACCAATCCAAGAAGTTTTTCAAACGTAGCTGGGGACATGGGGAAACTTTTGAAAAAAAGTTCGTGGTCATGGATCATCATTTCCTTAACTAGAATATTATATTCGCCTTTAAATTTTCTCTCGGCATAAATATCTCTAACCCAAAAGCGTCTGTGCTTCTTTCCCTCTCTAACAGCTTTCTTCTTCATTATATAAAGATATAAACTTAAATTCCGTGATAGAAGCAGATATTTCAGCTTTCTGTTTTCACTTTCCATTATGTCGAATATAGAACAATAAATGAGCGCGCCTTTTTAAAAATAGTAGTGGAGATTCAGAAGCTCTAGAGGCGGAAAAAGTCGAAGCGGAAAAAGTCGCCCGCCGCGACATTTTCCGCCTTAGTGGAGATTCGCCTTTATTCTTGACCTTATATCTTTAATGGTGGTTTTCTCGTCGTAATTGATCGAATAAAATAAGCTGTGGGCAATGCAAGGATTGTGCGTAATGTCTCAAAATCGTGAATTTGTTTGGTTAAAAGAGACTTGATTTTAAGCTAAATCTCCGAAAAGTGTCAGTATAGTGGAATGTTTTCCTTAGATATCGTACCTTGTTGATGGCCTTTCATAGACAAATTAACTCAGATCGGTTGTGGTACAAAAATTAGGATTTCCCTCAAAACATTAGTTGTCATTATACAGCTAGTGGTGAAAGCAACTATTACTTAGGGGGCACACGGGTGACTTTTTGTTTCACGTGACGTCACCTATTAAGAATATATAACTTCCAGCAGACAGGCGTCTGCATGATTTCATAAACGAAAACAGGAAAGTAGAAAGGTCTTTCATTTTGCTCTGAGACGTACATGTGATGTCTATGAGGAATTGCCATGGCGCTCATGGTCGAACAAGAACAAAAAGAAGGTAAGCCATAACAGAACATGAAATTTCATTGAGTTGAAGTGTGCTCAGTTCGACATATAAACCATGCATGGTAAACCGCTCCAGATGTAATTTGGACACCCTTCTTCCCTGTTTCTTTCGTGCTCCTACAGGGCCCGCGCTACCGGGGTGGCCAGGGGGGCCATGGCCCCCCCCACTTTTTTGCTAAGTAAGAAATTTTTTTCACACATAAATTTAAAAATTAAAAAAAAAATCGGGTGTGGCTACGCAACTGAAAAAGGAACAGCCAAAAGCTTATTATGCATTCAGGCTTTAAAGACCACTACCGAATCATTTACTTTGATGCAATCGACACCGTAGTCATGGCCATTAAGGACCGTTTTGAGCAACCAAGCGCTATCAATTCTTTTCAAGCATCGAGCAGTTTCTTTTGACATCCATCAACTCCGACGACCCCTACCAGACAGAGATAGGCGCTCTTGAAAAGTACTTGGATGACCTTGACATCTCTGCACTGCCTGCCGAAATCCAAGTTCTGCGCTCTCGTTTTTAAAAATGAAAAGGTTGCTCATTTTGAGGAGATAACAGACAATATAGTCAAATCAAGCGGCGCACTAGAAAGAAGTCTCTTTGGAAACATCATCAAGTTGATGAAGCTAGTCCTTGTTGGTGCAGCTACAAGTGCAACACCCGAGCGATCAAAACTTGGGTTCGAGCAACAATGACTCAAAAGTGTTTCAACTCTTTGGCAGCTTTCTTTTCACAAAGAACTTACGGATAACATTTCTTTGGTATGGTATGTTTGGTATGTTTCTATTAACTATGGGTAAATATAGCCAACGAATTTGTTGCCTCGAAACCATCCAGAAAAAATATTGTTGGGAAATTTGTAGATTCTGATTTATGGTATATATACTATATTGTTATAGTTATAATTACTACTATAATTACTTACGTTCTCTTTAAAAATGATTAAAAGATTATTGTAGGTGTATAAATCTTTAGGAATCAGTACACTGTTAGCCAATCTTGAGCTGTCAAAATTGCAAAAACTTTCCTTGCCCTCCGGCGTCAACCATGGTGGCGCCTTCACTCTAAATTGCCGATTTCAAAATTAATCAGTATAAAATGTGGCCCCTCCACTTTCAAATTCATAGCGCGGGCCCTGTCCTACGTAGTTCTGGTAAACTTATCATCAAAATTCTTTTGACAGCGATGACAAAAGAGATTTGTGAGGAGTATCTATTACGGTACTCAGCCAACTAATGATTCCACCATGGCGGGTTGATTCCACCATGGCGGGTTGATTCCACCATGGCGGGTTGATTCCACCATGGCGGGTTGATTCCACCATGGCGGGTTGATTCCACCATGGCGGGTTGATTCCACCATGGCGGGTTGTCCCGCCTGTAAATGGTCAAGAACTTCCGTTTTTCCCCGATGCAGTGTTTTGCCATTTGCATTTGTGTTCTTTGTTACGGTAGCAGCGTAAGCGAATACCGTATTAAAACACCCTTGGACTCCTACTACTACTCATACTACTACTACTACTACTACTACTCCGGCCGAAACGGCAGTTTTTAGCCTACGATTTAGAGTATGCGAGTCCCCACTAAAAACTCAATATACTTTCTAATGAACGAACACAGCCTTTTGAATTTTCGAAGGTTTTCAATCACATACATTTAAAATACGTTTTCTTTGATATTTTATCACTTAATTGATGAAGGAATGGATATTAATCAAATAGGTCTACATAAAACTGGGACTTTTAGTTACTTTTATGGTACTGAATCAATGAACTTTGGCACTTGAAAATAGATATGTTTTTCGTGTCAGTAAAGCACAGATCAGACTTTCTTATTACTCTCTACGTTTGTTAGCTATCTGTTCTGTCTTTGAACATCAAGGTTTTCAAAAATCGAGTTAAAAAAAGGCAGTTATCTGTTTGAATTCATTTTCGGTTTCAAAAAATTATAATTCAAAACATACATTTTTTTTTCGAAGAAACGCGTTTTTTTTTTCTACATAAGCTCTTATAAAAAAAACGTACGTTATAAACAGCTCATGCATGTATAATTCTTTTGTCTTCTAATAAATTAAATTGCTGGTGTGTTGCGATTAGACCCTATTTACACGAGTTAGTAATTTTAAACATTATATTATCGTTTATGCCTGTTTTCCACCAGTAAGATATCTGAAGAAATAACGTTTACAGAACGTTTAAGAACTTTAAGTAAAATTTCAAATTTAAAAGTATTCTTGTGGCAAGTACTTTTGCTGCTACCGTTTTGCGCCATCTGGCTCTTGTTTCTCTTAAGTTGCGAGAACGAAAGGAAAATTTTTGGTCGAGATAAACGACGAGATGTTAAATGGATTTTTAGAATTGTGATTGTTCACAAATAATGTCAACCATTTCTTCAAGATTCTTAGACGTAGACGTCAACAGTAGTATCACCCCCACCCCCTCCCCCGCCGTCAAACAAGCGTCAACTTCAGCATAACCCCCCAAACAGTTGATGTCATTTGTGAACAATCCCATTCCATAATTCTTTGAAGGTCCCGTTAACCTTTACGTCTGCAGATAATTTGTTTTATCAGCTATCTTTTTTCCTAAGCAGCGCGATTTCTTTCTTTCACCGCACATAAACATTTTTAAATGGTCGTATGAATGGTTTTGATTAGTTATTAGAAAATCGGAACTGACATGTAACAACTTTCAGAGAGTGGCAACACGATAGAACTTTCTCTAGCCAACACAATTTGTATCAGAAACAAAATAGAAAATAATTTAATATGGTTGCATTGCAAGAAGAGATATGGGACACGTGAGACTTTTATCGTGTGCATACAAATGTAACATGTTGCGCTTCATTCATCTGAAAAGCATCGTGTTGCCCTATTCTTCGTTTCACATGCAAAACAACGCAAATTGTTTGTGGAACATTATTTGCGTTTTGAACATGAGAATAAAAGTATCATTTGTACGACATAATGATTGAAATACAACCTCGAACCCAGGGTCTCTTGCCTTTTCGATGTACGGATATAGCCATCTTTTCTGGAACCTTCCGCAGTAAATCATTTTCCAGAGAAGTGAGGTGTGTGAGAAGTGTGGTGTCCAAATCATCCTGGAGCGATTTCCATGCATGGTTTATATGTCGAACTGAGAACACTTCAACTCAATGAAATTGCATGTTCTGTTATAACATGAGCGTCATATATGGCTAGCATGATTTCTTTCTTCATAGACATCACATGTAAATCTCACCGCAAACTGAAAGAACGTCAACTTCCCTGTTTTCCTTTATAAAATTATGCAGAAAAATCTGTCTGCTGAAAATTTTATATCCTTAATAGGAGAGGCGACACGTGAAACATACAAAAAGTCCCCCGTGACGCCTTAGCTTTAAAGAAAGAAAGGGAAAACGTGGATGATCGTTCCGCAAACAAAACAACTTGGTTTAACTAAATCTATAGACAGTTCAACGAATATGCTTAACCGAAAATTAACCGAAACACGAATGCTGTCGTTTTGTTTATCATTATGAATATGACCGCTGACCAATAATGAAGGTGCAATCTCGTTTTTAGAAATAGGTTTGGAACAACGAAGGCCGTAAGGATTATTTCAAAATGGTAACCGAATCTCTCACTTGAAGGCTGACTTGTGAAAAGTAACTGGCTTTACGGAACAGCTCACAAGAATTATCATTTACAATGTAATTGAATTATTTTCAAACCAAATACGCAATACTATAATATAAATATTCTTTAAATGTTATGGCATTCTTATAACTGGAGGTTTTAAGGTCAAAAATTAATTTCATCCACACGGACACGGAGAGCAGCAAAAAAAAAAACGAAGAGAATTTTATGATCTTGGCTTCACGAAAAGGACTAGAGATTGAGCTATTAACGAAATAAAATGACCACTGCAGCCAGTAGAAAAGACAAGCAAGTCATCGTTGACTTTGATAGCTCAGTGCGAGGTATGAGTAATAATTAAATTTATGTACATTTTTCACTTTAATTTCCATTATTTAGCTACATATCTGCCCTCCTCCCCCTGGTGGTGACATGCCCATCATGGCGGTGGCATTCACAGTAGTACTTCTCACTCACTGTTTTGATGAGGGCTTGATATAGTTTCCATGTTCAGTTTTTCGATATGATTTCAAAACTTTTATTACAGCCATCGCAACACATCACATTAACAATTGAAGATGTCAACTTCTCTTGTCTAATTTTGCACATCATGAACAATTTTGTTTATATTTATGGGCAAATATCTTCAGTTAAACCTAGAAGCTAGCGGCTACTATTGCTCTTTTTGCTTTCTTTAAAAAAACAGTGCTTAAATTAAGTTGTTTGCAAGCTATATTATAATTATTTGGGAACATTTGGTTTATACATGAACTATTATAGGCTATAATGTCTGACCTTATGCCTGTTTCACTTACAAAATGTTATTATCAGAAAAGCTAATATACACCTGCCTCAATCCAGGTTCTGCCTTAATCCAGGTTCATATATATATACAAAGTTTGTGTATAATTTGACTTTTTCCGATGTTTGTATTTACTTTAAAAAAGGGTTTGTAAGCCTTTATATATTTTAGGATTTGACTTTTTTTAAACTTAACGTTAGCGCTGACAGTTTATTTTGATCATGTCATACTTTGTTTACAAAATAAGCATCCTTATCATAAACGGTTTTAGCTATTGATCACAAAAGTCAAAATAGATATGTTTCATCTGTTTATAAATTGCAATACATTATGAATTAAACTTTTTTATATAATTCTTCTCTGGTCATTTTAGATCTAAAGTTTTACATCCTTAGTTTTGATTTTAAGTTTACAAAAAATGGTGTCAGTTTGGCTTTTGCATATTAAATGTTTATAACATGCTCAGATTTTTTATTTTTTACCGTATATAGAAAAAATCATATTGTTTTTGTCTGAAGTTTCATTTTCAAGTTTCAATACACTGCTCATAAATTATTTCTGAATTCAAATTTACATATCTTCAAAAATCTGCAAGCAGTAATGTTTGAGTTTCATTCATATTTAATTGTCAGCTGCTCACTTCTTTGAAAGTAGCATAGATTGTTAAAAACTCTAAACATTGTTTTTGAAAATTAATGAATTATATATCCTGCAGATTCTCTTTAAATTTACATGCCAAATTTTTTTCATTTGAGAATATTTCCTCCAATTCAAAATTTTGCTCTTTTGATTTTTTTTTAAAAAAATTGTAATTAGTCCAAAATTATTTCAAAATGAAGTCCAAATTCTAATAGCTAGCTAGAACCTTTCGGTTTCACAATAAATTCAATTAAAGGAGTCAGAAAGCCAATAATGATGTTCTTAATTGAATTTTATAATCAGCATAATGAGAAATTAATGTGTAATTTTGTTGTTGAAAAGCTAGCACTGAAGCACTTACTCAACTCAAGTTATGAATTTTTATTTTTCTTGTATTAGATCTCTTATGATATCAAGTGTTTCCATAGAATTTCCTTCCTTGAATTTTCCTACTCAATTTAAAAGTTGTATTTTAAGTATTCAATCAGTTTATAAATAAAATGAGTAATACTTTCATATAAAACGTATCTTACTTTAAGATCGTGTACTTAGATTTATAAGTTTTTATTTTAAAGTTTGTTCTATTGTCAAATGAAAGGTTATTACCAATTCTCTACTCCACGTCAGACTTAGAGAAATTACTCACACAAAATATCTAGTAGAACCATTATGAAAACTATTTTTATTGTTTATTTTAAAACCTAAAACCACACTTGCTTTCATATAGAATTTTTAAAAGTAGAACAAAAGTTAATGAGTTGACAAATTATGTAAGTACAATTTGATAACGTCATAAGAACAAATCAACTCAACGTGATGATTTTGTTTACTTTCAATGGAGCAGAACCGTGAAGTATTTCATCTCCAATCTAAGATATTTGCCGGCCTATCAAAATAATTTAACTGCCTTATACTCACTATTCAAACCTATGACTTTTCATTAAATCCCTTCAAATCAAATAAGTCCTTTTTCAAGTGTTTATAATTATATCTACTGTTTTAATAAATTATGTATGTTAACATTAGATAACCATTTTTCAATCACAAGATAAAATATCCTTATCTTTTCAAAGTACAGGCTAAAATGAATAGTTAACATAATTATTATCATTATTATTATTTGTTGTTATTTTTTCACTATGTAAGCGTGATAGATTGCCCAATGTTAACCTTCCATTTCACTGTTATTGTAAAGAGAGCTGGAAACTAAGACACTTTCAGTGTAAATTCCAAGCACTTTTAGCTACTACCGTTTATATAATTGGTTTTATGGTGTGCGATCGCACACGCTCGCACGCACCTGAATCGTATTGGGGCGTGCGTTTTTGTTATATAAATGACTTGCGCGCGAAAAAATTAATTTTTTTGGATTGAATGAAATTCTTTTCATAAAACAATTTTGTAAATATCCTACATTTATTTGGAAGGCCATAATAGAATGGAAGATTGAAAGATTTACTCTATTTTGCTCAACGTAGCAACCATTCGCAAGACGGTGTCCACATAAAGCGCAACACTCAAATTTTCTTCACTTCTTCATGTCGAGCAAGTCTACTCCAGCGAAATTCACTAACCAGTACAGAAATATTGACCAATCAGAAACAATTTCACTGGGAACATCGTGTCTGCAACTGAGTAGACACCGGTCGTTAGTCAAGATAAATCATATTTTAAAGGGAACTGGAAACTAAGATGCTTTTTAATTTCATTGAATAACACGTAGACAAGTCCTACTGGTACCACTTATGTTGTCATTTTCTTTTGTTAGGTGAACAAAGGAATTTGTATAACAAAGGAAATTTCAAAATTACCTTAGCAACAGTGGCCGTTCTCCCTAGCAACAACGAAGAGATGTGCTTATTTGAATAAATAAACATAGGAAATAACTGATTTCGTTGATAACACGGAGCGGGGTAACAGTTCTTGGCACGTTTCAAAAGCTTTTTGATTTCTTTTTACTAAAAAAAATTTTTTTAAAGATTGCATTTCAGAAACTCAATTTAAGATTCAGTATTTTGCCGTATAACGGTAGTAAAAATGTGCTTGGAATTTACACTGACTTTTTAATTTCATTTAACATGAAAATGAGTCCTGCTGGTACCACTTATGTTTCCATATTCTTTCATTAGGTGAACAAATGAATTTGTATAACGAAGGAAATTTCAAAATTACCTAAGCAACGGTGGCCATTCTCCATAGCAACAGCAAATTGGCAAATAATCACATAATATGCCTAAGTTATCCTTCATTGTCAATCGAGCATGAAAACTAATAAAATAAGTTGACCATGTTTTTAAAGAGTATTTACATGCGTGATTAAAAGCACATCTTAACTAACTCGAGTGTTATAGTGAGCGCTAGCATACCTCATAATGAGCAGACTGGTAGTAGAGGAATCAAGCAATCAATCAATAAATTTCCTACTTTCCTATACTCTTGATAAGTATATGTTATACAATAAACTGTGTTGAAGTCCGCCACCATAAAGAGCCCGATTCCCTTGACCCTAAAAAAGTATCCTAACTCTTCAATTTTAACCCCCTTTTTTACATGTTGTGACTGTTGAAGCTTATATTATGTAGTTATTACTTTGTCTTTTAAGAATTTACAAAACAGTTAACTGAGCAACAAAGAGTACTGGATATACGTACAGAATACAAGTCATCTCTGATAGCTGATATGCAAGAATTTTTCAAGAGAAGATCTGAAGTGGACTTTGAGTATGGGCGGAATTTAGATCGTCTGTGTGAGCGCTTTACTGAGCGATTTCAAAAACAAAGATCGAACTATGGACTGAACAAGTAGGTCTCTAATGTTGACATTCTTGCAAAAACGAGAAACAAGGGCATCATGAACCAAATTGTTTTGATAGTTACAATCCAATCTCTTTTCATCTGTAAAATACTAAACATAATGGAGAGGGTGATATTTTACCTTTTTAAGGGGGTTATTATGTTGTCTTACTAAGGTAGATTTTAAATTATTTTCTGATCATTCGTTTACCTTTAAAAGCTATAGTCAATATTCTGTTATATATTTGTCCATAGATATAGGATGTATTTATGATCGATTGATATACCTGATGCCTTATAAGACTTCATGCTCCATTTGTTTGTTTGTTTTGAAAGCAAAAGCATATGCTGATTGCAACCCCAACACTAAGTTTAGTTGTCATTTCGGCTTATTTCACTAACAGGCTTCATATGAGTCTCGGATTGATTATAAGCTATTAGAAGCACAAATAAATTTTTCTGATGCTTCAAGAAAAACATGATTGTAGTATAAAGTGTTTCCTTATCCTTATCCACCTTTCACTTCAGAAAAGATCGTGCATCATTTGTTAATCTTTGGTCGAAATTACTGATAGACGCAAAATTCAAAGCCAAGACAGCGACCACTTTAAGTGAAATTTATTCCAAGAATTTGTGTACGAGGCTTTCAGAAGTTCTGGAGGACATTCAAAGGATTGCCAGAAATGTAAGTCGTTTGAGTTATTGGCATGATATTGTTTAAGCACGATTTTTTGTTTCCATATGTGTATTAATGAATTTAAAACAAGAAAAGTTATGGTACAATTTTGAACTGATATCCTAATTGTTTATAAAACGTGAATGTTCATTGGATGAACATAGAGGAATAACCATTTGCTTCTTTGGACTTCAGGTTAAAGACACACACCATACGCTGCAGCAAGAAATCTATCAACTCATCACAACATTACAAAATGTAATATAAATTATTTCACTGTCTTCCTTGAATTGAGATAATTATGCTCCTGTTAACTTATTTCTTTTTGATTTCAGGATCTCAAAAATTATTATGCTAAACACACAGAGTATGTGCTCTCAGAAGGAAAATTCCGAGCCTCTGAAAATGAAATGCGAAAAGCCGAAGAATCGCCACTCAAGAAAGGAAATGAGAAACGACTCAAGAACTTGGAGAAAAACTTTGATAAGGTTGGTCATAAATTATTGCACATTGATAAATTTCTAAATGTCTTGTATTCTAGATTAACATATATTTTTTTTTTTTTTTTGTTTTCCTTCATTTAGAAACGAATGCGTTTAATTGACTCCAAAGTGAAAGCTGTAAACGCCAGAAATACGTATATATTAAACACCGAGTCACTCTCGTCTCTTCTTACCAAATACTTTGATTATGACGTCTCTCATATTGTTGGTGTAAGTGAAACTTCAATACTTTTATCTTTCACACACGAGTTCCTGGTTTCTTGGTTTGTTGCTTGCTGAAAGATTTTCAGCATTAATAAATGAAATAGCCTCAATTGAAAAACAAAGCTCCTCATTCAATCTTTCAGTGTTTCAATGATATTCTTATTTATTCAGAAAATGGATCACAATTTCCATAATTCATTCTCGTCTACACTGCAAGCTTACATTGGCGTTGAAATGCGGATGGCAAATGCTCAAATCCAATCAGCAAATTCATTAGCACATACAATATCAATTATGGACGCTCAAAACGATAACAAAATGTTTCTAGAGGACAACAGTAACGTGTTCTTACCACATATCAAATTCCAAATTATTCCACATGCTGATGACAATGTAAGCAAGAAAAGTTTGTGTGCTTCTACCTCTATCTTTATAAAAATTGATGTTTGCAAAAATCTTTAATTTTTATAACAGATATTGATAGCTATTAATATACATTATAATGTATTATTTCCAGTTACTCCTTTCTTTCAATTTTTTATCGTATTTATGAAGTTGTTTTCTTTTGCCCAGATGAAGCCAACTTGTTCTGTTGTCATAGATACACACAATCACTGCGGACCAAAACATAGAAAAAGATCTTAGAGCCGAACATCAGAAATTATTTGAAACCTTGAAGTCATTTCAAGTCGAACTGTCTGACGTATGTTCTGTCTGTTTTGTTTTTATGTAAAATGTTTTCCTGAACGGTTCAAAAAGATTACTTAGATTTTCAATAACTATTCTTCCTTCAATTTTTTCTTAACCACTGGCTTAGTTTTGGAAGTGGTCTTGTTTCAGATAACATCAGTAACGGTGTTGTCACGTTAACTCATTTTCATATAAAATAAAAATGTTTTTTCTAATTTTCAACTTTTTGGATTGTTTTTCAGTTGAAACTCTCGATGGAGAAGAGACAGAAAGGTTTGGAAGCGACGTACAAAAAATATGATGCGGAAATGAATGGCTTTTATCACATGGACATGACGCCTGTATCAGGTCCATCCCAATCACCAAACAGTTCTTTAGTGTCGTCACCTCCACAGCAGCTGAAAAGTGACAAGGAGGAATGGGAAACTGGTTTACTAAATGTAGGTTGATATCATGTGGACAACACATTCAGGTTTTCTTAAGAGGGAGCTAAACTAAAAAAAAAAATCAGAAAATGAACTTGTGATTTTTTTTAGATCAGTTCCCATTTAAGGAAACCTGACTTATGGTTCTTTAGTACACACCAAAATTATAATAATGAAAGTTGTAAGGGCATTCTGAAAAAATGTGCAAAAGCTGCTTCCATGTTGACTGTCATCGTTGTCAAGAAATGTAAACCTAACTTAATGTATGGTGAATGAATGAGTTGGGGTTCATTTGTAGTGTAAATTTGTACTTTTTTTGTAGAAATTCCGAGAACACATGATGATGGAAAGTGCGCAAGTACAAGCGCAAACGAAATATGATTTACTGACTAAAGCTTTAGGTAAGTCTGACAGTTTCATACCCTCTTGAATAAG
Source organism: Turritopsis dohrnii (assembly GCA_027922465.2). NCBI lineage: Eukaryota > Metazoa > Cnidaria > Hydrozoa > Anthoathecata > Oceaniidae > Turritopsis > Turritopsis dohrnii. Next base: position 8,636 of record BQMF02000806.1, on the reverse strand, counting down.
TGTTTGCTTACAATCTATTAATTAATTTATTTATTTATTTATTTTTGTGTAGGTGAAATATCTTCCGATCCATCAAGGCAGTGAGTTAAATATCTCTTATTTGTTTTCCTAAAAAAATCAAATTTCTTTGAGATTCCCTTGTGTAGCAAATTCGCCAATATCAATCACTGTAATTCATGTCAAGAATGTTAATGCTCTCACAATTTCTTTTCTGTGTAGTTCTTTTATGCATTTCTTATACTGCCATACGACATTGTCTACCCTTCCTACAAGCAACTTAGTTCCTATTCCCCTGAACATTAATGCCTTGGTAAGAGTATTCTCAAACAGCCATCATAGCTGACATTTAAACATTTTTATTGTACCCTCATGATGAGCTATCTGATCAAACCCTCTACTGTATTCTGCTTGTTATTTAGTCTTAGCCCTTCCAGTGGTCGAAAAAGAACGGTGAAATTATTCGGTACCAGCTTAAAGAGTCAGCTTGATGAATCTGGTCGAGAAATTCCAGAGTTAGTGGAAAGTTGTGTGAAATACATAGCTAAATACGGTAATACTATTATGAAGAAGAAAAATTTTACATTGCAACAAGTTATTTTTGAATAATAAATTAAACTTCATGTTGATGATTTAGGCTTGGATCATCAGGGTATTTTTCGAGTACCTGGTGCTTCACAGGAAATAGCAGATATGAAGGTTGCTTTTGAGGAAGGTTTGTTTGTTTACTATTTCTCCAGTGGGCAAAATCGTTTAAAAGCAACGAAGAGCATTTTTTAGGGACAAAATCTGTATTATTTCTTTAGGAATGCACTCCTTTGAAGGGATTTTTATACAAATTTGCCCATTTGGTCTTCAGGTGTTTTCTTTAATTGCTGTTTGGCAATAGTAAACTAATAATATTTTTTTAAAGGTCGGGACCCTTTATCAGGTCTTAATCATTGGAAAGATATCAATGCAGTGGCTGGTGTGTTTCGGGTTTATTTCCGAGAAATGTCGGAACCACTATTTCCAATCGAATTCAACAACGATTATCTACGAGCTAGTAGTAAGCAATTTATTTATCATCTTGATCTATAGTCAGGCGGCAAAATCGTCAAAAAGTCACTGCGAAGAAGAATATTTCTTTTAAAATCGTGTGTGTATTACTATAGAAATACACTCTTTCACGGAGGTTTTTCGACAAATATGCTGGCTGGGTAGTCAGGTGCAGTTTGCCCCCAAAGGAAGGAAATAGTGAAATTTTGGCTTGTATATGTATATCACAGTATGCCACAACACACTATGGGAATAGATTCTATTTGATCTCTGCAAGTGCTTTGTAGTGAATTTCATATTATTCCCATAATCCATGCTCGATTTTTATTATTTTTGTGAAAACTATTTGATTCATACAACTAAAAGCTAAAACTAAGTTTTCATTGTAAACTAGGGAGATATCAACCCAGTGCATAATCGTCAAAGTCTCTGCGACGAAGAGCATTCTCATTGAAGTAGTTTGTACATTTCTGTAGAGTTGTGCACCCTCGCAGTGATTTTTCAACAAATTTGCTAAAGATTAAATTCACACTTTACATGTTTCTTCTTTGATTTCCTTTACAAATCTTCATCATGCCTTTCGTTGTGTCTGTATCATCATGCCTTTTAAAGAAATTGAACTTTCAATCGTTGTGTCTGTATTGTTGTACACACCACTCGATGGGATGTTTCTCAGTGGGTAAAATCATAAAAAGTCACTGCGATTAAGAGCACTTTCATTGAAATAGTGTGTGTTATTCTGTAGAAATGCACTCCTTCGCAGTGATTTTTCAACAAATTTGCCCACTACGTCTGTATCGTGCCATCAACCTTACGTTTTTTATGTAGGTATTCCACGCATCGATGATCAGGTGGCAGAAGCAAAAGCTATTTTGAACAAGATTCCTACTTGGAATTTGCACGTCATAAAATATATGTTAAAATTTTTAAATCTGTGAGTACATATTCACGTTTTTCGTGTGACAACACACAATAAATGTTTTTATTCAATTTCGAAGTTTTTTACGAGCGTTTTTACTATATTTTTGGTGCATACCTTTTTCCCTATCTTTCACTTGTTTCGTTTTTTCTTTCAGAATTTCTCGATATAGTGATCGCAACAAGATGACGTCACACAACTTAGCCGTGGTGTTCGGACCGACTCTTTTTCGTGTCCCCGACAACGAGAACCTGTTGACGAACCAAGGCCAGATCAACGTCTTCATCGATGTTCTGATTAACGAATTTTATCAAATTTTCCCCGATGAACCGATGGAGGTACCGGGCGACAAAACGGATGGCGCTTCCGATGACGCAGACGAACATACTGAAGACGAGTTGGACAGCGAAGACGGTGAGTTTCTACTTTTGTCTTTGTTATTCATTTTCCAAACGCGTTTCGTTGATGGTTTCAAAGTTGTCTTAACGAGGTAATCTGGTATCATTCCTTTAGTGCATCTGTACCAATTAATAATAGTTATCTTTTCTTCTTGATGAATATTTTGTTTATAATTCTGTGTATGTTATCTGTATGTGATTCTTACACGGGTTCAAAGGTGTTACGATTTTCATTCCATTCCAGACTAATTCAAACACGGTAGCGTCGTTGTGATCGGCGTTGTTACTTCTACCCAGTGAGCAAAATCGTAAGAAAGTCACTACGATGAAGAGCATTTTTATTGAAGGAGTGTGTGTATTTCTATTGAAATGCACTTCATCGCAGTGACTTTTTTAACAGATTTGCCCACTGGGATAAAAACTAATCCTGTTAATGGTAATGTTTTGTGTGGTATTACTGTCCGGATTTTCCGTCTACGAATTGCTTATCACGTGTTTACCAAGTGTCTGTCAATCACGTGTGCATGCACATGCGTACTGCGTTGTGTTGTGTTTGTACTATTGCCGTTGTTACTAGTGCCGTGTATGGTTTGTGACGTCAGTTCGTTAGAGGTCAAACGTCGTACGTTTAGACTTATCATTGTCATTGTTACTAGTGTCCCTTTACGTTATTTGACGTATGTTAAATGTGACGTGACGTCATAGATTTTCTGTGTTGATCAAACGTCGTCGTTTATACGTTTAGACTTGCTAACCGACACTCGACCGGTCTATGCATACATCAAGACAAGGCATAAACACACACAACGATAAAACCACCTCACCCTTATGACTTATGTTTTATATTTTAACCATATATTAGGAGTTTATTTGACAAGCACATTTCTTCATGAAGGGCGCTTGTGTATCAAAGGCGGTAGTGATAGTGGCGTTGTGGATCGACTTTACCACCATCAAATTTCAACTTACATCGTAAAGCATTTGCTCGTGTGTGTTTTTGTGATGAGCTCGTATATTTTTTTAACATCTTAAAATCATTACTTGAGCGGAATCATGCCTTCACTTACCCTTCTAACTTTCTACTAACACCCTGATTATAACCTTGTTGTAGTGCGTACATAGTACTCACTGTTGCACTTGTAAAGTTTCAATTTTTTAAATAACATTATGACGTCACTTGATACTAACTCGAAAGAAAGCCTATCGAATAAATTCCAACATACTTGACATTTCCCGACTTTATTGACTTACTAACGAGAAATAATGTGCAAGGAGTAATTAGACTATGTTCCAGGTAAGTTTGAACATACTTTGCTCTGTGTGTGTTTTAGACGTGTTGGAAGCGATGGAAGCCGTTGCAGTGCACAGTTACGTCGCTCGAACTCAAAAGGAGGTTTCGTTCAACAAAGGCGACATTTTGACCATCTATTCGCGTACAAATGCTGATTGGTGGGACGCAAGGGTAAACGGGAAATTCGGATTCGCTCCAGTTCCCTACATCAAGATTTTAGATCGCCCGACTTCTATTTCGGAAAGAGGTGGCTCTCTTTCTGACTCCACATCGTCCGATCTGAAACTCCCTCGTAGGTCCAGTAGAGATCCCTTCGATGTTCGTAGCTCGCCAGAAGAAGGAAAATCTGGTGCGATGGAGAGTCCTCCTCCTTCGCCCAGACCTAGAAGCAGTCAAGGTATTTCCAAATCGGACCGCGTGGACAGTGCGTTGAAATCAGCTTCTGTTTCCGATGTTCGATCCGCTGAACATGTTGGGAATGTCTTCGCGGCCATCGATCCAACGATACAAGGAGTATGCCTCACCAGCGGCTGTGCGGCGCAGTGGCAGCGATCGTTCTGGTCCGGGCGCTCCACGACGATATATTTCCTAATGCGATCCAACAGCGATAAAATTCCAGGTGGATCTAGAAAATACCACATAACGATGCGCCCCCACTTTCTGTTACAAAGGAAAACGAATCCAATGACGGACAGACGAAAAACACGAAAACCTTCTCCGCCACCAAGCAGCCTATTCTTCCGCCCTTCCCTGCCGGTGGACTTTCGAAATTGCACCACCAGGTGTCACCGAGCGGATGGCAGCAACAAAGGGCGTGTGACCACAGAACCACCTGATGACGCCCTCCTACAACTGGACTATCTCATATTCAGTAGCTTGAAACAGAAGAGCACCAAGGGTAACTGATTCGAAACCAAGGCCAGTCTCCGCTGCGTGTCGGCCTACGCAGGGACAGATCCATAATCGAATCTCCAAGTAAAAATTGACACTGTTCCTAGTTTCAAGCCTGCCCCGCCCCACCCGCCCTGAAACCAAAACCGTTACCTAAAAAGAAAGAAGCAATTGATTTGGCTGCCACGTTGCACGCAGCCGCCGCAAAGAAAAACCAGGAGGGAAAGACATCACACATCTGTAGCAACGTCACACGACGGTGGCTTTTTTGTCGACGAGTCAGCAGTTAAAAGTATAGGCAATGATTTGCCGTCTGTGAATGATTGAAGTAACATCGTAGTAATTTATTTTCCCGACATATAGCGACGGCGACAATAGTGTTTATTTCGTCACTTCGACGGTTTTGTCGGCTATTTTGGAGTGGATAATCTGTTTGATGATGTGTTGGTAATGCGAGCTCTTCCCCTTCTCCCTCTGAATGATGAGCTAGTGAACAAATTTGTTGAAAATCACTGCAACGGAGTGCCTTTCTATAGAAATGTACTCACTATTTGAATGAAAATGCTCTTGGTCACAGTGACTTTTTGACGATTTTACACACTAGGCACGTACCAATGATTTCGAATAAAAAATCATGAAACTTTGTTCTTCCCTGAAACGATTTTGTTGTGACCATTTTGGCCTGTAACTTATTTCGCGTTGCTCCATTTTTTTTTCATTTATATTTTTTTACTCCTTTTTTTGTTGTTGTTGTTTTTGTGTTAATTTTTTAGAATTATGCCTTTATGATGGCGCATTAGTTTTTAATCCAGTATTAGATTCGCTTAGATGTAGGTATAAAGTCAGAATAACATTATCAAATGATCAAACGATTGGGCTGTGTGGATGTGTCATCTTTTTAGTTCAAAGAGACTAAAGTCTCGATACGTTTTTGTGTTTATTGTATGGGCTGGACATTAAGTGGGTTTAGGGCCGTTTTACATTTGGCAGAATCGTCTGCGGTGAGTTGATTTGTTCCGTAGTTCGATAATTAACAGAGCATGCGCTATGTCGATGAAGCTAAATCCGATTGGACGATTCTGCGATGATTGATGTCACCGTTCTTTCTGATATCAAATGATTTCTTTTATCTTTTGTACTCAACCTGGTTACGAGACTCTTCGTCTGCATTAGGCTTTTCCCAAGTCTTTGTTTAAACACTGTGTTTTGTCCTTGCCTCGTTCTTAAAATCTTAAACAACCTTTTGCGGAATGAAAGTAAGTAAAAATTATAAAATAATCAAGATTTAAAATTAACAAAACAAGACAGTACATAGAAACGAGGCGAAACTTGATAACGAGGCATTAACACGGTGTTTAAATAGAAATTCGAGAGAGATCTATTATTTTTTATCTGAAAAATAATTTTCCAAAGCTTTCAATGGGTCAGATAATTTACATAAATTAGCATAATTTTACTGCTGATGAATAGTTTTATTGGATAAACGCTAATTATTTAATATATTTTCACTTCTAGTTCTCAAATATTTTCTGTGATTTCAAGCTGCTTCCATTCAACGACCAGTTTCAATTTCTCTGCTTTAACATATTCTTACACGAAACTTGTTCATTTGCCGTGTAACTCGACTTAATAGCCACTACAGTTTGGTTCATGGAAGCAGCCGCTATTGGAGAAAATCAACCTTTCCCAGTGGACAAGAGTTCAAAAGTCACTGCGACGAAGAGCATTTTCATTGAATAATGTTTATATTTCTATATGAATGCACTCCTTCGCAATGATTTTTTCATTACAATTGCCCTGATATACTTTACTGCTTTGCCCGTGAATGTTCAGTGTTACGCCCTGTTTTGTGTTTATTTATTTCATTAGTTTCATTTGCATTGCTTGTGGTGTTTTTCTATTCGAATCCCGTAGATGTTATTTGTTTTTATGTCGACACGTCAATGTGGCTCTTGCACGATGATGAACGGGTGCTAACAGCACACGAAAGATAATTTCTAAAAAGACAAATAATTAGAAAATTTGTAACAAGTTATTATATATATACTTCAAATGTTTTGTAATTCTGTAACATATGAAACTGGTTTCTACAAAATGGTATCTCATCAGAAAATTGGTGTTTTTTACTCTTCCCCTCAGTGGGCAAAATCTTCAAAAAGTTACTGCGATGAATAGCATGGTTGTGGAAATAGTATGAAGAAATGCTCTCCTTCGTAGTGATTTTTCGATCAATCTGCATCACAGCTGGGTCTGCATAATTTTTGTCTGTTGATGGTATAACTAGCTTGAAATTTTTTATTTCATACTTTAAAGCATGATGAAATGTTGTGACCTGTTTTCTTAGCATGATTAGATTACTGTTCATTCAGGTAACGTTGCCACGCGTTATAATGATCATAAACTTTTATGGTTGCGAGAGTATTAGGTCCTTTTATCTTGCATTATTAAGTCATCATTATGTTGATTTGAAACGAGGCTAAGTTGTTACAAAACGAATACCTGACTATCCGCGTTTCCCGAACATTTGTGTAAGTATCGCGTTTTGACAGTAAGTACAACCAACCTCAATTTTGATGACAAACAATTCTGGGCATGATGGGCTACTACTTCGTGTATCACTACTTTAGAAACATCCAGGCTAATGTTAGGGTGCCAGATATCATATGCAGTTGCTACGTTCTTTAAAATACACGAAGTCGTTGCCCAATTCTGTGTTCAAACATAATTCGGCAAGTTGTGATAATCAAATTTGTGCCATGAACGAGTCCCTTACACGAAAAACTTTTGCTACTCACGAAACTAGTGAGACCTTTTCTAAACGTTTCTTCTCAAAGATGCATTATCTATTATTGTATAAAAAAACAACAGTAGTTTGCACGCAACCTCGTACCCAGGGTTTCTTGTCTTTTTGATATACTTTACGTCAGTATATCAAAAAGGCAAGAAACCCTGGGTACTTTTAAACTCTTAATTACTTCTAATTATTCCACTGGGGAATTGAAGGAACGAGTAACTATAACTCACTGAAAACATTAGAAAATTAGAAAAACAATGAAAAACATAGAAACGAGGCAAACTTGATAACTAAGCATTAACTCACATTTAAACAGAAATTCGGGAAGGTGCATACTACGTATATTATGTTTCCATTATCTATACCTTCAGATGCTTTGTTTACAATTTGTATATGTGATTTGTATATAACCAAGGGAAAGACTAGTCGGAAAGCAATGGTATTAAAACCTTCATATCGACAAAATAATATGAAATGACCATAACTGAGAACTGAGGCTAAAAATGTGCAATTGTAGCTTAGTGTGCGGAGATGGTTGGTTCAAACTGGGTAGTCTCCGCCTCTGACGAACGTCCATCCTTATTCTAGAATTATGAGCAATGTTATACCATGTCTCATGTCTAAAGTTAGCCCCTATAGATGGGATTCGGGGACTTAAAATGACTACTTACCCAAGCTTATGTGAGTTTATTTTTCACGGAAAAATTCGCTTATGTTTTTATGATAGATTGATTGTGATTTCATGTGGTATTAAAAATCTGCAAGTGTCATCCGGCATTAAATCTATTTCAACCTAGCGGAAAAGTAAGAAATCATACTCAATGAGCAAAATCGCCAAAAAAATCACTGCGATGAAGTGCATTTTTATTGAAATAATGTGTAAATTTCCATACTAATGCACTCCTTTGCATTGATTTTGACTGCTTTCTTCACTGGGTACTGACCTGACCTAAATTTTCAACTTAATATCTATGACGCATTCGTTTAATTGCCAAACATTTATTGCTATGAGTCGTGCTGTCGCTGCAACACCACGCGTTTAAGTCTCAATCATTTCACATCTATACTCCACACCCGTGCACTTTCAAAGCAGCGTATCAGCGTACCATAAGGAAACAACGTCGACTCACTGCACACTTGTCTCTGTGAAAGTTAGAAACGCAACCTTACAGGCGGAAGGTCTTACCAATACGTATGGAATTCCACTCATTCTCAAGTTGCAAATGGAATCGACTAAGAGTTCCACATTTCGAGGGATTGTAATAGCAGCGAAAAAGAAAATTTCCGTTATTCAATACTTTATATTCA
>BQMF02000805.1:0-94652 GCA_027922465.2 Turritopsis dohrnii | reverse complement strand
TTTTTTTTTTTTTTTATTAATATTAATTCACTAAAAAAAAAAAACTAAGGATTACACTTCCAAAAGACAACAGGATGAATGCCCTGACTTTTGGTTCATGGTTTGTGCATGCAAGGACTATCTCATAGTAGACTCTAAAAAACCAAAGTAAGATGATATCTGTTTCCGATGAATTGATAAAAAGCATGCACAACCCATGTAACAGAGTACACGACGTGAACGTAAGTCAATGGGACTTGTACTCCACCTAAAAAAACAAATGTACAGAAACAAAATGTTTTTTAGGTAAAATAGTTCAGTAACAATAAAAGCATATCATCTATTTTCAGCACTACCACAAAGTAATTGTCAGTGATTTAACAAAATAGCACCACTCAATCCACCACTACAGTTGAGCAACACAATGTCACAGAGTTGGTATACCAACTTAGCCGAAAAGCCGCTTTTAGACAACTGCAATGATAGTCACTCTCCAAATGAGTGAGGATATCAAAATGCTCACCGGAAAAGCAGTGTTTTCATTTCCGGTATTTTTGTAACTCACTCAACAATACAATACTTTTGTGGATATGAAAAGATGAAAGAAAAGATATGCAGAATTAAGTTACTGTAATACTTGTGGAAAGACAACATTTTGAGTATACATCTTTCCATTGATATAACCTTGTTTCCCAGTAGCAGCAACTTTGATTTTCACATTATCAAATGCCTTTGCCCTGGAACATGCGACATATAGCTGACCGTGAGAAAACACGGACTCTGCAAAAACAAACCAATTTTATTAAATGTTTGACCTTGACTCTTGTTAATAGTGAAAGAGTAGGCCAAACGGATAGGCAATTGTCTGCGTTTCAATATAAAAGGCATACCTGTATCTGAAGGTGACAGTTCAACCCTAGGTATGAAAATGATTTCTCCAACTGCTGACCCTGTCAAAACTTCAGCTTTAATAAAATTGCCTGACAGTTCACGGATAATCAAGCGTGTGCCATTACAGAGACCCTTCCTGATATTAAGGTTCCTCAAGAGCATAATAATAGCCCCAACTTTAAGCTTCAAACAATGAGGAGGCATACCTGACGGCGTGATGCTATTTAAAAAATCAAGCGGATAATTTTGCCGCTCGTCTTCATCGTCACATACCACCTCATCAGCACTGTAATAACAAACTGCATTTCCTGGCAATCTGTCCAACACCTCATTGTTAATGATTAACGATTGCTCGTTTGTTGGTGTCAAAATAGCTGTGGCGGCATATTCGTGATGTTCCAACCGTCATACATCACCGATATAATAGAAGTGTTTTGGGGAACAACGCAACAATCAGGGATTTCGACTGAGCCTTTAGCAGGTTCATTTTGTTTTGTTGGCAGTTCACCATTACCAAGTTGTAATAGCCACCTACAGAATTCTTGTTCTTCCGGCCTGGCTCTCATGTTCTCGGTAAGTGAGTACTTTACCACTGATGCCCACAAAGCAGAACTTGTCAAGCAAACTTCAATAACATCAGTTGGTTTTGCCTTCTTCACAACTGGCAAACACTGACGAAAATCGCCACCCCACAAAAGTACCTTTCCACCGAAAAGTGCATCACTACCGCAGATGTCACGTAGTAATCTGTCGATAGCATGAAAAATGTGCGTAGACACCATTGTAGCTTCATCAATCAGAAACAGGTCAATACTCCGAAGGTATTCTGCATGTTTAGATGTCGGGGTTATCTTACATACGCTGTTTTCTAAAACAGGAACAGGCAAACGAAATAATGAATGCAATGTACATCCACCAGAGAGTAAGGTGGCTGCAATACCTGTATATGCAGCAGTTGCAACTTTCCAACCTCTGGCTCTACATGCTGCAATAACATAGTTATATGTAAAAGTTTTACCTGTGCCAGCTGGTCCATCCAGATAAAACAATGTTTCAAGTTGTGCTAAACCATTACGCACATTTGAAACAGCAGACAAAATTGCATCAGCCACAGCTACCTGCTGTTCATTAAGCTGAGGCCTTACCTGTTGTGCCCTGTCAATGTAAACATTTACATCCACTTCTTCCTCGGGGATCTGTTGAACCAACTCTGGAAGATTAAATTGAGTTAAGGACATACCGAATTGTTTCAGGACATTATCAATATAACCCAAAGCTCTTTGTTCTGCTTGGGCAAGAGCTAATGTTCGAGTGTAGTCCTCACACAGATGCTCCTTGAATGTATTCCACAACTCACGGGGATTGGAGGGTTTGCAGTGTGTCACACTTTTTATCGTGGTACATGCTTCCAAATTTATGTGAGCATTGTATTTTTTTGACAACCACGGGCAGTATGGTACAACCCATTGATTATCCAAGTCCACGTTTTTGACCCTCACTGTACGACCATCATTGCGTCTGCGATACATTGGATACCCATTTGCATTCATTTGGGTTGCATCACAGAATGGCTTTGGAAAATTCTTGGTACAGTTGCCATCATCTCCCATGCAGACTGAATTAGGATTTGCATTCCCACAGGGACCATGAATCATACATGATCTGATGATGTTAAGGCGGGTTTCCACTTAAGCGAACTTGGCCGCGCGGGCGAATTCGCACGACTTTGCGCATGCTCACTTTAAAAAACTTGAGCATTATTATGCAATACATTTGGTCGCGCGGTCGCTTTCTGTAGTTGAAGCCAACTCAACTTCTAGAGCGTGCGAAATCGCTCGCTCAAGAAAATCTACATTTTTAACCAATCAGAATGAACTATACACACGTGGAAATAAAACATACACCTGGCCTAATTATATCTTTTTCAATTTCCGCGCCTTAGCGTAGGAAATTGTTTGATTTAGACATTCTATCTATCTCTCTCTCTCCGTAACAGTTTTTTGCTGTTTTCGGAAAGTCCGTTCGGATTTCGGATTGTTTGTTTATTCAGAATAGTTAATGACAGACCCAAAATTCTATGCAAAATGTAATACAAAAAGGCCATTTTCAATAATAATTCGCAAAAAATAATAAGCTTTTTATACTTTTAAACACTTTTAGAAGTTATTTTAGCCGTTTTATATTTAAAATTTCCAATTCAATTATCTTTAAAATTTCTTTAAAAAGTCAGTAAAATATGCACACCGAACACGTGAAACGTTCTCGAACCGATTTGTTTTATGTTTTGAGTGAAGGAAGATGTTGATGTAGAAGAAGCTTTGAAGAAGAATTTTAAGACTTTATCTACTATTCCAATCGAAATATAATCATGAGAACATTACTTATGGAGGAAATATTGATGTTTAGCTGACTCTGGGAAAAATTCTTGAAAAAGAAGGTGAAGGTTTGATAGTAAACGAAACTTAGCTGTGAAAAAAACTTTCAATATCACAGCAGAGAAGTAGTATCAACATTACTGGTGAATACATCTTATCAATAAATGCATGAAACATGTTCATTTCATTTAATAAATATTACACCGAAAGTTGAAGATATTGAAAAAAAAAACAAAACAAATGAAATTATCATTGCAGCACAAATCACAGTGAATTAATTATTGACTCAAACATATATATACATACTGAAAGTATAAACATGTGCAAGATATTGGTGAACGATGTGTCTTATAAAACTGTTTTTCTGGCTTCGAAGCGTCATAGTGAATTGAAAAGCGGTAATAAATTAAAGAAAGGAGCAATTTGGGGAATTCCAGACTGTATCAAATTATTCATCACTGTACAATGCTCGGTCAAGTTATCACTTGTGTGGAACTGATTAGTTTTAAATTCACGTTTAAAAGATTTTAAGATGACATCGTTCAAAATAATCCTGCAAACCGCTCAATGGAGGCACAATGATTTAGTTTGGATTATGGAAAACAAACTTTTTGGATGAAGATTAGATTCCAACCAATTATATACATACAATGAGATCAGTAAAGCCTTGTGAAAATTTGGAGTGTAATATGTTCTAGGACACAATACACTAAGGGGATTTTTTTTTTGCGTGGATTAAGTTTTGCAATAAATCCACGCAAAACGTCAAGACATAAACGATTCGCGAAAATAAATCCACGCAAAATTTCATGATTTTATTTGCTCATTTTTTGGCTCTGCGTACCTTTCATACATTAACTATTTCCTTGTATATACTTATGAAGCAACTATTGGTTTTGCAATGTGGCAGGCATGGAAATGGTGATTTTTGCTGCTACTTCTAAGCTATATTATAAAGTACACACATTGCATTTTGTGCCCATTCGCAAATATAAATCCAAACATTTTCCTTGAGAAGCTCTGAAATAAAAATATTAATCCACGTAAAACGCTCTCAAACCTTGGCTCGCAAAAATTAGTCCACGCAAAAAAATCCCCTTAAGGTATATCATGTTCGAAAAAAACATTTTCATACAGATTCTAACAAAGTTTTATCGTGTTATTTGCCTCTTCGGGCACATTGGTGTTATTTGTAGACTCCATAGAAGTGGTAATATGCAGACATTGGTGGATCTAGAGTGTAGTCGCAACTTGTGGAGAAGCGCATTAACATAAGTTGTGAATTCAGTTCATGTTATCAATGGGATTATTTGAACCTTTTTCTTTTATGTTTGAATTGCTAACACTCTCCTACACAAGTTGTGGCTTACCTCTGGATCCGCCACTGGCGAGTTTAGTAGAAATAGATTTTCGTATTGTATGTTATGTTGATTTAAGTTATATATGTATAATTTTTATCTTTTTGTAATTCCTGTTAAATGTCATGGATTAAAATCTTTGAAATGCCCAAGTTTCTCCTGCTCGTATTAATGCAAGTTATGAACAATTTCAATGTTTATTTAAATATATATTACCAACAATGTTTACTTAAATATATTACCGAATTCACATTTCTGACAAAATTTGGAAGGTGTGCTCCAATAACAATTGAAAGGTCCTGATATTAAAGTTGGCAGTTACTTGCAGATTTTTCCCTGATTTTTCCTTGATTTTCAAATGATTTTGGTTCACTTCTATCGAATATCGTTTTATTCTTCATGTGAACCATAAGTCATACTTTGGGAATTGTGATAGACCTGTTCTCACGTACGCAACAAGAACAGAATGGATAGCCATTCAGATATCTTGAAAAATTAGCCTAAAGCTATTTCCTCTAGGCCTGATGCGGAAATTGTTCAAGCCCTGAGGCTTCTAGTTTATATTTTATTATGTCTTTTTAAACTAGAAAAACGTCAGTAAAGAATTAAAAAAATTAAAGAAAAGTTCTTAATATAGTTTTAATTTTTTAATTTTTGTTACCACTATGTCGACTGAAAACATGTTTAACTCCGAAGAAAATGCATTAGCTATGTTTCGCCGCTATCAAATGCATCCCCTGTCACTAAGTAACGAAGAGTCACGCATAATCGTTCTCCTGGAGATATAGGTTCCCTTTTTATTGAGTTTTTCGTTATTTTTGGTTCTACTAACGACAGCAGTTCTTCAAATTTAGCTGGAGTCATCCGAAAATGTTGAAAAAAATACTCTTTATCGAATATTTTCATCTCTTTTATGAGTAAATGGTACTCTCCTTTTTTGTGACGCTCTTGGTATAGCTGTTTCACCCAAAATCTTCTAGCTTTCTTCTTTTTTTCGTTTTTCTTTGATCGTCTAATTAACATCAAAGCAATCAGCAAATTCCTTCTCGACATATTCATATTTATAATTAGCAGTTGTGAAAAAGTGCGCCACTTCTTAAACTTCTATCAATTTCCACTTAAGCGAAAGCGGTCGCGCGGGCAGCGCGGCCCGCGCGACCGATTTCGCTTAAGTGGAACCCCGCCTTTATGTAGCTCTGGTTCAAGTTCAGGATCTGGTATTTCAGCAGAAATTAAGCTGTCAATATCATCAGCATTCTGCAGTTTGTCCTCTTGAGCTAAATGGATAAGAATATGTGCATGAGGTAAAGAACGTTTCTGAAAATAAGCGCCCCCCTAATTTCTAAAAAAATTTTATAAGAGCCCGGGCGCTTATTACAGAGAATACGGTATTTGAAACTTACAAATGTTTCACAACTTTAAATTACCTTATCGGTCCTTATTACACCGGCCTTAAATACGTTATTTTTTAGGGCCGGCGTTAGAGGTCTCTGAAATTATTACGCCGACCTTTCAAAATAAGACCATTAGCATGTATTTTGAGGTTGTAAGATAAAATCATACTTTGAAAGGAGAACAACAAAATCCGATACTATCGGTCACCGTGTGTTTGATATCAATATAGTAAGGTGCGGAGTGGGTGCCTAAAATCACCCGTTCGCCAGCGAAAAGTTGGAATGCGTGAAAGCCGGATTTTTATTTCACAATTTCCGCGAGCGAGTTGAATGCGTGAATACGCATCCATATTAAATCGAATAAAATATGTTATTTTTGTTAGTTTTCTTGAAACTAATGCAATCTATCCTATCTATCAATATAATTTTATTTATCTGCGATTCAAAAGACCCTTTCCGTATTGTTTCAAATGTCGAAACTGTTTTTTTAAGAAACTCGTGTTTCTTAAAAAAACAACAACGTGTATCAGAAAGACAAAATAGCAAGAAACATGAAACATGAAACATTAAGAAACATGAGGCTCAAAATGGCAAAATCTTAAGAAACACGAAACATTGTCAGGCTGAGATTAAGAAACACAACTGATATATTTTTGAAGGAATGCTAATATAACGGGTAGTTACTCTTCCATATCGAATACAATGGTTAAAACTATACATAATAAAAAGTATTGTTAAAATAGTTTTAACACTCAAGGAACCTCTAGTTCTATGTAACAGTTTTTTCGTTGATAGTAAAGTCTAAGTGGGGGTGGGAATGGAAACTGTCGAAGTGAGATAAGGTTCGGCTTTTTCCTGCAAGCACTCTTATTAGAAGTCTTGTATAGTTATACTTTATATAGTACAAAACAGTGTTTTATGAGTCGATTTGTGAGAAGATATGGCAGTTTTCAATAATTTAAAAAGAGATCTTCAATACACATGATTATTATGTTTTCTTAAACAGGGGGGGTCATAATAATTTGATTTTCGGGATGAAAAATTTGAAAAATTGCAATTTGACCCCCCTACAATTAAGCACAGTAGAGTACCATAATTACAGTTGTTTCGACTTCACTTTATAACATTCACAATTTGTTCCCCACTTGTTTTCAACGATCCAAATGCCAGTAGCAGTACGCCGGAATTTTAAGAAAACAATGTACGTATAATTTACAGACCAAACATTTTGAGAATTTGAAAGAAAAAAGTAATAATAGCAAGAAACACAGTCGGGATCTACTTTTTGCCAAAATTTCGCCTCGCCTCGCGCCACCACAGCCGTAATTAAACAGTTCTCGGCTTTGCCGTGACCTGAAAAAGCGTGTACTCAACCGCTCACGTTTTTGTCGGACATGAGAGCAAAATACGAAGTTCATGTGCAAGGAATTAAAGTAAACCTCACTTCAAAAATGAATCGTGATTTAATCTACAAGCCTTTTTTTGGCTATTCTTTTGTTTTGAATCCAAGTTTCACACGCAGATTTCTAATGGATTTTTCGCTTTGATTTTTTTCGAAAATTTCCTTTTGGGTCTTACATAATTTCTTTAAAAAATCTTATCTTCTTTCTGTTAGTTAAGTTGTATTTACACTTTTAAAAAAGTATATTAGCATCAGTGTAACTAAGGCCTAAGAGATAACAAAAATTAACAAGTTTTGTGCAGAGTTTAAAGTTTAGATCTATTTGGTTTGTATATTGCAAAATGTTAGTTTTGAAATACCGCTACTCATTAAATTATTCGTTGTATTGTAAAACTTCCTCAACCATGTGTCTGCTTATTCTCAGTCTATGAGGGAGCATTTGTAATAGAACTATTTGCTAGTTTTAAGTACGTGTTTATATTAAAAGATCTATGCATGATTTCAAGTGAATGGCATTGTTTTCTTATTTATCCTGAGATTCGCCATAAAATCCGGGGAAAAGATCAGCAAAACGACGTTGAGAAATGCCTCACCATTATGATATGATAACATTAACGTATTATGCATCAAAGGGCGTCATTTGATATCAAGGCATGATGCTCCGAAGGTAGTCATAGCAGATTGAAGTTCTGATACTCATAATGGAACCAAAATGATTCGCAAAAGAAGCCGCCACCGGCAACCTGAATGACTCCCTGAGGGTTCTCATATCGACTCTCCTAAAATTGTCAGTGAGGCGTAAAAATGCGAAGCGATACATCAAGCAGAGATGAAGGATGTTGAAGAATGCTATACATTAAAGATGCTACTACACCGTTTTACGACATGTGACGCTTGTTTTCCTTAATTTTCAAACAACAAATGTTACAGCCTTACTCATTTAGTCTATTTTTGAGTTGTGCGTCACTGGTCTTTGTTTCATTTGACATTTACATAAATATTTATGAGGAAGAGGAGTAGGAATGTTGATTTTCTGTAAAATTTCAAATAGTTTTGTCTTTTTAGTTACTTTCTTTCTTCCGAAAAAAATGTTGTGAATTATTCATGTGACACACGAAAGAAAGGCCATCCATATGCTAATGTTAAAAAGTTCAATTCTCAGTGAAAGATGTGTTAAGAAAGTAAATCCATAAATTATCGATTCGTTTCCGAGCGAAATGTGCCAGACCACTACAGTTACAGATAAAAATACATTCTATTTATTCGAAAAAAGCTTCTGAGAATTTCATTGCCGTGATTGTCAAAGAGACAATAGTTAATTACGTTCTTTCTTCGGAAAAAAACACTCTGAATTATTCATGTGACACACAAAAGGAAGGTCTTCCATATGCTCATTTTGAAGGATTCAATTCTCAAAGAAAGATGTGTAAAGAAACGAAACCACAGTGACAGTTAAAAAAAACATTTATTCAAATTTATTCTGTAAACTTATTCTATTTATTCAAAGAAAGTTTCTGTAAAGTTCATTATCTAGCTGCGATTTTCAAAAAGAACAATTCTCAAAGGAAGACCAAACCACAACTAATGGAGTTCTTACCATGTCACACCTGCCTGATTATCAGCGGATATACTTTACAGCCTTTTTTGGAATCAATGCAGTATTTGCATCTTCAATGAATTTCATAATTTTGTTGTTGTCTGCAAAAAAGCCAGCTCTTCGTAACCCTTCTGATTTACAAATCCTGTCGTTGGCTATAGGAGATTTCTTGGTCGGAATATTCGTATCTCCTCTCAGTACGTATCAAGCAGTCGACCGTCACAATACACCTTTCCCGTAATTGATTGCGCAATACTTTTTACCATACTCCGCCTCGTTTTCGCAAAGGTTGATATGGTAACAGAATGGCACGGGACTTATTTCAGTAATGAGCAATTAGTGTAATGATTGTGAAATTGTTAATGATTGAGCACGGGAGATTCGGTTGTCATGGTATAGCATATTGAAAACGAGGTAGAGCATGATAAAAATATTGCGCAATCAATTACGGGAAAGGTGTATTGGTTTATGAAGAGCTTTGGAGTGTTCCATGTGGCCATTGCCGTGTCAGTCTCAATACTAGTGACCGGACTAGTAGTAGTAGTAGCAGTTTAAGGGCGTTTTAATAAGGTATTCACTTTTGCTGCTACCGTAATAGTAAACCTGCAATCATTAACCATCGTCTGTTTGTTTACCACGTTAAACCTTTCGAAATTTGTTTTAGTGAGTGAGAACATCCGGTAAGCTTTGTTGTTTTAGAAATTGTTAAAGGAACCAAAAAATGCAAAGAACTTATGCACTCACCTGTTTATGAACATGTTTTAATTACTTTTGTTATTAATGAATCTATTTCTTTATTCTCTACTATTTATGCAGGATCTTTGATCAAATCCGCTTCAAGTCTTCCTGATTTTTAAATTCACTCTCTGAAAGCAGTCTGTCAATAAACTGTTCGTCTAAACTAGCTTTGATTTGACCTCTCAATTGTGTTTACACATTCAGAATGACATTTCTATTGTACGTTATGCTTACTTTTGTCCTTCCACTTCAATGTTTTATACTAGACATCGACATGTAAACATATTATGTATCCATTGTTTAATGTAGAACCTATATTAGATTGTTGACTATATATGTTGAACAACAAACAAAAGGATACTTATTTTTTTTAACAGCACTGATGATGGATCCATAAAAATCCGAAAACCTCTTAATAAAATTTTACTTGTAGTTTGTTCAACACGCATAGTCAGCATGAATCCATTCTTTGTCCATTCGTTATATGCAATACTTTTCTGGTTATCCTTTATTTCATTGTAACTTATAGTTGTACGATTTGAAGCTCAAAGGTTTTCACATCGCTTTGATATTTCATTTCAATATCTTCCTTCCTTCCCAAGTGCATTAATGATCAGAACGTGCTCACGTTGTACGACAATGTTTCAATACCAATAATCACAACAAAAGATTGCATTTTCAAACTGAGGTTATATTCCCCAATATTTTTCGGACGTATCCCTTTAATGTTTCCTGTGTATGCTTCGTCTGGCCCATTATTTTGCGTGTATTATGGTTCTGGAATTACAGGAAAGAAAAGAAGCAACCATCATTATCGGATAACTGATAATTAGGGAGATTCGTAAACTCGAGGAGCCTGTTACACGAAAAAAATCAATTACTTGTAAGAATTTTTTTAAAACTGTTCTACTATAAAGGTACTCCAGGGATTTAAAGCCTTTTGTTGTATCAAAAGAAACATCATTACTTTGCACGCTTATTTCAAGTATTGATGTCAAGTTTCTAATGACTTTGTAGGGAAAAATTCACGAACAATTCTACGACGTTGCATATAATTCCCCACAAATCTATAGAAAAATAGTTTCGTGTAAACGAAACATGATTTTTCCGAATCCCGCTAATTAATATAAGACGGTCATAAATCCGTTTATGAAAATCAAACAGATGCGGCAAAACGATATAAAAGTGGTAAAATATATTAATGTGAAAATTATGCATCATTCAGATATATTCATGAATTGTGTCGTAATGATCGAATGAAGCGAATTAATTAAAATCATATCCAAATGATTAATTGTAGAAATGAAGGCTTAAGAGAGTAGTGATTTTCGATGGCATGTTAAAGATCAGCGCAAATAACTCCTATGTGCTTAATCTCTATTTCACTTCAAATACGGGGGAATTCAGAGAATTTCAGAGATATTCTTGTCCGCAACATCAGAGAAAGTATAGGTCACAACGATGAAAGCCAAACATATTTACAGATGTAAAAACTTTATTTTACAAATGAAATCGCATCAATATTGCACAGTTGATATTGTGTTATTGTTATACCGTCAAGTACTGTAAGTCAACAGTTTCCATCTGAATACGCATGTACTACGTGAAAGGAAAATGTGCCTTATGGAAAGTATTTTTATTGGTATGAAAGGAATTTAAATTTATGATGGTAAAGCAAATTCATTTTTATTATAATTGCAAATTCTCCATAATAACTACTTTGTTGCATCCTGCACAATCAACATTCTAATTCACGATTTTGAAAACAAGACGCAAGTACTTTGCTGTTAAACTTAAGGTACAACTTTAGTTTGGTAAAGAGCTTTAAATGGCAAAACAGTTTTTAAACTTTTTTTTTAAATTTATTTTAGCTGATGATGATCACAAGATGATCGAAATATCTTCTAAATAAAATGAAGTACATTGTTGGTTGATCAGCATCGAATAAAGAGCTTTATTCATATGATTAGCAAAAGTGGTTTTAAATATTTTGTAAAAACTTCTGTAGATTTTATCGTTTCGTTGTTACACAGCTTTTGATTACAAGAAATCAATTATGAGAGAACAGCGTAGCTTTATACTGCTGCAAGCGTCAAATGAACCTTAGCGATGACTTGTCTACTTCATCAGGGATATGTTAAAGCGTAGCTGGATGCAGAGCGATAGATTTTGCTATGTTCTATGTGTGTTGTCAAAAATTTCAGGAATGTATGTGATTGTTTTTTTTTCGCCAATTAAATTGCTTGAAAGCGTATTTTCAACCAATGCAAAGACGTGAAATAAATCGTGCAAACTTCTGTTTGACTTGTTTTTTATCCTAGCTATACGCGGAATAGTGTTCGAAGCTACAAGATTTTGATTTGGGATTTTGATCAAGAGGAAAAAGTGTACAAGTGAACTGGGTAATATGCTCAGCATCTTAAAAATTACCCAAACGTTAGCTTATATATATTTAGAACGCCTGCTTTGAAAAAAAAACATGTTTTATTTTGAGGGAAATAATTTATTTGGTAAAGAAGGTCGTTGAAAAATGCAGTACAATACTGATGTGGACCTACTACTGCATGTATATATAATATAAACATAACACTTGACAAAGATTTTTAATAAATCGAAATACTGTGAAAATTTCTTGTGTGTTTTTTTTGTCTTATATATAAATATAAACGTATATACTTATAAAAGGATGAAAGAAGAAAACTATTTTTCGATGAACTTGAAGTTTCTTCCTTCACGGATTCATCAGCTAACTGAAGTGGTTTTAAAATAAAGTAAAATTGCTCCTGACTGTCGAGCACTTTCAGAGAAGAGAAATGTATGCTAATATATAATGAACTAAAATTCTTCTCTGATAATTAACTACCTTAAGGGAAGAAATTTTGGCAGGGAAAAATTTTGGCCGATTTGGTGGATTGCTTCAAAAACCGCCAAAATTTCTTCCCCCCCCCCCCCCCCCCCCCCAAAAAAAAAAAAAAAAATTTCTTCCCTTAAGGTAGTAGGAGTTCAAATACTTACAGAATGCAAATATAAAAACATGGGGAAAAACAAAAAAACAAAAAAAAACCCTGAAAAACTAAAAAGCTGAAAAAATGACCAAGAACAGAAGGATTAAGAATTTAGAACCTAGATTAGCATGCCTAACAAGACAAAAAGAACCAAAGGTTTAGAGTAATGATGTGTAGTTCTCAAAGGGAAAAATTGAATATAATAACAAAAAAGTTTCTGAATTTTTTTATCTTCTTCCATGCAGCATGCTCAAAATATATTTATATGAAATAAATTAATTAAATAACTATATATACCATATAAAATAGACAATGTATATGTAAAATACAATGAAATAATACTTAACAGTACGATATACAAGAAGACATACTACATTTCTGAGAATATAACCACATTTTTTTAGGCACAGCAAAAATGGGTTTGAAACCATGTGTTTATTTGTTCATTAAAGTAAGTGACGGTTAATAGCATTTTTCTTATTTTTTACATAAGAATATATTTTCTGTAATGTGCAGGCAATTTGTCTCAACACAAAAGTATATATTCACCCATAACTGAAAAATAAAACATCCAAAATCAGCATTTTTGTCTCTTTGATAACACTTTTTCAGCAATAATATTGAGGTCTATTCTCTCTCTTATACATCATCTTGTATTTTCATGCATTGCCAGTTATCATATCTGACTTGACAACAATTAACTTTCTTTTATTGAACATATCGTTCTAAGCTGGGATTACCAACACAACCACTGCGCACTATTTTCTTGCAAAAGATTCAGTTTATTGGACAAACAGTCTTCAATTCCATCCAAGTAAAATAACAATGGCTCCAGCTTGATGATTGAAGCAATGCATTGAAATGCAGATATATAAACCTCAATAAAAGGGGTAGATGCATATCTAGCCTACCATTCTGCACTTAAATTATTAGAGGATTCAAATCAAAGAATAATTACAATATCAAGTCAGGAATTTTTATCATTGATTTATATAAGCAGGAACAATAATCACCAGTAATTATAATACTTTCAAAACTCTGCTATATCTGTTTTTGTCCCTGACACAGTCATTGTGTCCTCTTGCCACTCATTTAAGTATTTTAGAAAGACATTTGTTTGTATTTTTCTAAAAACATGACGGCATATTTCATATAGATAAAAGCTTACTACTTCATGTCTACATACATCTTAACACATCTACATCTGAAAATGCAAAGTCATATGAAAATAGAAAACATAGTAAGGAAAACTGAAGCAGCCAGTGACGAACACACTTAGCCATATATTCTAATCACAGTGAAACGAAGCGATTTCTTGCACATAGTAGATATTCATACCGAGTTTTCGTTTGTTTTGAAATAGAAAATTTCTGCCATTTCATTACAGGTGTCCTTGCAGTTCAAAATAATATCACATGACATACAAGAATTTACTGGAGGTCACGTGATTAAAGTGACGGAAAAAGATATAGACGAAAAGAAAATGGCGTAGATATATGCCTCAGAAAAATGAAAGTCGTGGGAGATCGTGGTCTTCCCTGATTCTATTTTCACAAGATTTGGTAAATTTAATGTTTTATCTTGCCTTGACAATTAGCAGGATAACAGGGAATTCCTCCTTCCATCGATATAACACCAACAGATTTCGCTCTGTGCGACATTATAAATGGCTGTTTATCATCCTTATAAGGTAGAATACAATTTAAGTCTTGTTTAAAAGTCTAAAAGCTTCTTTGACAAAAGTCTGTCTGAACTGAGATTGTACAGAAAACGTATAGATGAAGTAAAAAGTGGCTTTTTGTGACCTATCATTTGGATCGCTTCATGCTGCTTGGCCGCCATTTTTGACAACACACATAGGACAGTCTTTGTTTTCTTAAAACAAAAAAAATTCAATGAATATTTTTGTTTGTCGAATCTCGCTCTGCATCCAGCTACGCTTTAACATATCCCTGACTTCATCTATAACTTTGCAAAGCATTTTTAACTTTATTTTTTCTTCGACTACCGTGGCATGTACAGACCATTTTACAAAGTAGTTATATAATACATTTATAACTGCCGATTTTCGGCAGTTAAGTGTGCTAACTGACGAATTTCGGCAGTTAAGTGTGCTAACTGACGAATTTCGGCAGTTAAGTGAGCTAACTGACGATTTTCGGCAGTTTAGTGAGCTATCTGACGATTTTCGGCAGTTAAGTGCAGTTAACTTTTTCCTTGTTCACATGGTCATGATATGTTTTCTTATACTTCGTGAGCTATGAAGTGTATTTACCACTACTCACAAAAGGAAAAACAATAAGAATTTATTTATTTATTTATTTACGAATGTTTACCCAGGATAGCCTCTTCAGTTCCTTAAGGTACTGTTACCAATGAGGGTCCTGCGAAGGAGGTCCTAGAGCATTCAAAGCCCCCATTTGGGCTACGGAAGCTGTAATGACAGGAACCGCTCAACTAGACAACCACCCTAGACATCAATGGTTTCAGTTACTTTTTTGAATCGAAGTATCACTAATTAAATTAAGTAAAATTTAGGATCAACGGCAGTAAAGAAGAAGCTTTAGTTTAGTAGAAGCAGTTTTAATTTTTAACTTTAATTCAAACCGTCTAACAAACTATTTGTTTGTTATTTGGTTTGTTTATTTCGTTTGAGTATTTTGGATAGATTTTCGTTTTTTAAAATTTTTTCAAAGAAGACATTTATTTTCTCTATTGGCTCACATTTTCCTTATAAAAAATCATTTTTTACTAAAAATTCATGGTTACAACTCACACAAGTATATTTCTTTTGTTTCAATTTGTGATATATTTAATAGTAAAGTTTGGTTTACACCATAAAACTTTTTATTTCTATGTTTACACTAGCAGACTTTTTTGAAATACAAAATGACATTTCTCAAAACAGGGAGGTTACGCAGAAGTACAAAAACACGTAGGGTTATGGAGACACGGCTTTATAAATTCCACTCTGCAACCCGATGAACCCGGAGTGTATTTAGAATGGACGATATTTGAAGGGGCGCTATTCTTAAAAACACAAGCAAAATCTTTCGACCTTCCGGTCGTCTTGTTGAGTTTGTTATTGTTTGGTTTTAATATTTATCATTTTGTTAATTAGATTTCTGCGAAAGCAAGAAAGCTATTACAACCGGCTTTCGTTTTTTTTGATTTCCGCGTAAGCAAAAATGCCTTTACGATCGTCTTTGTTTTTTTTAGTTTTTTTTTTGTTTTTTTCATCTTACTGTCCAAACCTAGCGACTTTTTTTATTTCGAAGTTCATTGGTTCATACAGCCGCCGTCTCAAAGTTCATTGGTGCATGAAGCGCTACTATTACGAAAGAGTGCGAATTAACTTTAATAGCGCTAGTTTATTGGCTTGAATTTCCGCCATGTGATCGTCTGGGTATTTTTTTCGACTTACATTTGCACGCCGTTCGCATAATGGTACACTACAGCGTGACCGAAGAAACTTCCAAAAGTTGATTGATCAATGTTGAATAGATTTACAGTTCCAAGACCGAGAGTAGAGGGTAAAAATTTATGATTATCTTACAAAGATTCTACTGTGTCTTTTTTAAAAACAAGTTCTCAATGTTTTATAAAAACAGTGTGTCAAAAATGAAAGGTTTTTGTTTTTTTTGAAAATGTCTGGTATTCTTTTGAGCTTTTCTAAATACAAAAGCTCGTTTGCTTCATCTGTGGCCTGTAATGCCTTTTAAGTTCTGGATACGTACAGCTCAGCTCAGATTCCTCTTCAGCTCCAACAACAAGGATATCTGTCTAACCTCTGCCTGCATCATTTTATGTTTGATATTTCTATGTTAGCATATTTACTTGTATAGTTCTTGGCTGTATTATTGTTAATGTCCTTAATTAGGAATAGGACTTGCTATTTGCGATAGGAAATAGGATTCTTATCTCGACTGTCTGTAAATTTTAACTGCTTTCAGTTATGTTTGCTAATTTGGATTACATATTTACATAATCCAAATCTTTGTTTACTTTTTTTGGTTGGGAAGTCTTTTCGTTATTAGGAAGATTGACCGTATGTATTGAAAGACTTACGTAATCACTGTGATATCTTACAGCATCTATTTAAATTTATTGTTCTTTTGTTCATTAAGTTTATTGGCAGTTAACGTAATTTTCATATTGTGTCAGCTGTGCTTTCAGAATTTCCTGGGGTGTATGCGTAACTAAAAATTTAATGTTTTTTTAAGTTTCTATGTTTTTAGGTTTAAGTTTCAGTTATGTATGTTGATTTTGTATGTATATGGATGTATTTCGTATCATTAAAATCTATGCGTTCCTTTTTGTCTTTAGGAATTCTGTTAGGAAGATTGACAATACATATTAAATTCATAACATTTACATTGACTTACATGCATACTCATTGTCTTATCTGAATTGATCACTGAATCCTTAATATCATTTCGTGCCATCAAAATAAAGAACATATGTCATTCAGATATAATCAAGTTTATTGATGTTTATTGGTATAAAGTTTTGCATAGTGGCAATTATGTTTTTCCAGATTTTTGAGGAGTACATGATCAGAAATTTAATAAATATATATATATATATATATTGCGGATTAAACTTTTCTTAAATTTCAAGAATGTCGTAGTCTTTCTTTTTTCATACTTCAGCTGATTTTACAGAAATCCTTATGCCTGCAAGGGCATCTTGTTCTTCGTTTTTTTCTTACTGTCTTACTTTTCTTACTGAGAGCTAAGTCATTTAGGGTAGAAAAGGAAAGCGTGCAAGTAACCTAATCGCCACTTAAGACTGAAAAAAAATATCATAATGTTGAACTCCTCCACTTGTTTTGACTGACCCTAACTACGCCTCTGATATTAAGTGGATTTTAAAGAAGATGTACATATTTTAAGGTGAAAACAGAAAATACATAAAAGAAGCTTACAATTATCTTGGACTGTGATCATTCTTTTTCAACTAAAAAGAAGTTCTCAACGGTTTGTAAACAGAAGAGTCAAAAGAGCTATATATATTTATATCTATACTAACGTACATGGCTTCCGTGGCACAGTCGGTTAGTACAGCAACTACTAACCTAAGGGTCGGTGGTTCGACCCCGCGTTGATCAAATTTTTAAATGTCATAAAATATTTCGATTTTGGATTTTTGCGAAAGCAAGAAATACATTACAACCGGCTTTTCACCTCCATTTCTTTCTTACTGTTTAAAGCTAGCAGTTTATACATTACAGAGACATATGTAGTTCTGTGGCGCAGTTATAGTGCGTTCACTCTAACTTGGATAATCGTTAATGATTTTTATCAGACACGTTAAAGTAATGAAACAGAACGCTTATTAAAAGTTTAAAAATTCTTTTTCTACCCTTGTCAAGACAAAAGACGATCAATGACTTTTAAGTGTTGTGGGAATTGACGCTCAATTTCCACTAGATCGTGCAAAAGGACATTATCCAAGTTAGAGTGAACGCACTATACTTGGCTGCTAACTGAAAAGTCGGTGGTTCGAGCCCACTTTAATCGTGTAACATTTTTTTGTCGAATTTCATAATTGTCATAACATTTTTCATTTTTCATGCTTCAACAGATTTTGCAGAAATCTTTCTGCCCATACGGGCATCTTGTTGTATTTCTTTTCATTAGAATATCAGGACGTTATTTGTAGCATGATTTTAGTATATTTCTATGTTCCACTCTTGCACATGCAGCATACGCATAAGAACGAAGTATAAGTTCATTCTCGTTTGGCAGCAATTTCAAATGCAACAAAATGAGATTGGTAGAGATAGAATGTGAAATAAAAACATTAATTCGGAATAGGACTTCTATATCTAACCTAAAATTTTGAGGTGAAAACGAGCTTTCTGAAGATAATACAAAACATTTCAGGTTACTGCATTAAGGGAGATTCGTAAACTAGACGAGCCTGATACACTAAAAAAATCAATTACTTGTGAGAATTCTTTTGAAACTGTTCTACTAAAACAGTACTTCAGAGATTTAAAGCCTTTTGTTGTATCAAAAGAAACATCATTACTTCGCACGCTTATTTCAAGTGTTGATTTGAAGTTTCTAATGACTTTATAGGGAAAAATTCACGAGCAACTCCGCTAAGCTGTATACAATTCCCCACAAATCTATAGAAAAATAGTTTCGTGTAGACGAAACATGATTTTTCCGAATCCCGCTAATAAGGTGTTTATATAGTTGTTCGGCTACTTTGACATTCCTGGGCATCTGTAGGTTCAAATTATGCATCCAGGATATTGCTAACTGTGCAAATACATCATCGCAAAAATATGTTGGTACTTCTCTACTTATCGATAAAGCTGTATTAATATCATTGCTGCTGACCGTTATCGTGCCATCATTGCAATCCGAATGGATGTAATAAAGGACATCAGGACTGCCTGGGGGCGTCTTCGAGTTTCGGACAAGTCTTATCTTGTGATGATTCCAATTGTTGCATATTTCAGAAAGTTCGTCTTGTAAAATCCCATAAAAACAGAATTAAAGACTTTGATAATGTATTGGATTACTGTCATCATAAAACCCTTTATCGCGGAGATCTTTGAAATAGTTCTTTCACCAATTAAGAAAACTTTTGCGCAAAAAAGACCACCATCACTCGATTGGTTGATTAGATGTTGATTTTCCGAAGACAAACGTACCCATGTATTTCTGTTTGTTAAGATTAAGGAATCTCTGAATTCCTGCAATATTGATATTCTCAACACCTCGATCTTCTTTTTAATTTTTTGCAGTCCCACCGAGTTTGAAAACAAATTTCAGAAAAAACCCAGCAATAATTGCTGGATCTTTGTTAGATGGACATAATTTTAGCCACAACATTTTTCTGCTATACCCATCGATGCAGCCAAGGATCCCAAAACCAAATGGTTTTAGTGATACAAGGTTGGGCTCCTTCATGGTATGAAAAGAAGGTAACAGCTCGTTGTATTACCTTCCTTTCAAATGGTTTTAGTTTGTCATTTCCGTCTAAATGCCAAATCTTGTTAGGACCTTTGACATAATACTTTCTTCGAGTCAATTTATTTGATTGCCTATGAGCTAATCCAACAGGATCTAGCGCTTTCAAAGCATGATGAACATCTTCATGTGTGGCTACAATTCCATTTCTAGTAATCTGTTGATACATGGCCCTATATCCAACACTTGATTTACTACTTTTCAGCTCCATTCGAACAGCTTGTACAATACTTTTTGTATCAACATTTTTATTTCTTCGACATAAATTGCTGGATTTCAAACATCGTTCAAGTGTACGAACACTTATGTTTATTCCATGACATTTCTCAAGCAAAGATTTTATCTCTTTATACGTGAATCCTTTGTGGAAGTATTTACAAATTAATTCTGTCTTTGATAAAAGTCGCTTCGATAACAACGGAGAACTTGACATACCAAAAGAAAAGAAACAAGATGCCCTACCGGGCAGAAGTATTCCTGCAGATGACTGGAAGACTTTCTGGAGGCTTTTCAGAAAGAAATGAATGTTAGTTCACGCTTTAAAAAGATATGCATAATGCAGAATGATGTTGAGGTATTTTACATTTTAGCTTTTAACAACGATAACAATTAAACTTTGTTGTCTCATATAAAACTTCAGTCTTGCTTCAATTTAGAGATTTTTTAAAAAAGATTTTAATTCAAAGTTGTATTCCCTAAAGAATCTTCAACAAGTAATTAAGTAATAAAAAGTTTGTCGCGTCAAGAAAAGTCTGTGCTTAAAGGAGTGGTATCATGAAAATTTGAAAAAAATTTTTTTCTTCGTATATCCCTTGTTTTAATGTAGATACTACAAAATAAATTTAATTTGGAAAAAAAAAGTCTTTTTTTCGCTATAAAATGGCACTTTAAAACATAGGCTTAAAACGCTGAATAAATTAGTAATAAATATGTGACGTCATTGAAGAAGTTATATTCAGTGTTGATGCGATGTTTTGCATTCAAATCGAGCGAGTATTCTTTGAAATTCAAGCAATAACTAAGTATTTTGTTTGAAGCTAATGAAAAACATGGTTATTTGTGCTGCTGTGGGATGTGACAGTGACTCAACCAAAGGACAGAACATTAGTTTGTTTAGATTAGCTAAAATTCATATTTAAAAAAAATATGGATTTCAAAATTGAAGCGAGGCCAATCTTCCATCTTTACGTCACTTATATTTTAAAGAATCATGTTTTGGAAGGAATTTGATGGTAAACATGTTATAAGGAGTTTTACTTTAATGTTTTATCTACACTTTTCGTTATACATAGGTGAACTTTTACTTTCTGTGTGCAAGTGTTTTTTCGATTTTTGTTTTCGTGTTTCTCTTCGAACTGGGCATTTGAATATTATTCCGTTTCACCGATTATTTCATCATTGTTTTCATAGAATGAGCTATTGATTCTTGAACTCCTGCACGGAAAACGGAAAATTGGAAAAACGTTAACTTTCAATATATGAATTTTACTACGATCAATGATCAACTCAATATTGCATGCATTTTTTTTTTGCATTTTGATTTTTACAAAAAATTATTTTGAAATTTATCGTCTTCGATCGCATAAACTTCTTTGCAACACATTTGCATCACTGTTTGTTGCCAACTCTCTCCGGTAAAGCATTTTCGTCATCAAAATCATCATCCGGACTTCTTCATGTTCTTTACAGCAACTGGGTCAAAACTATATTGCTCAAACCGCTAAAATTCTCTGTGAAATTCTTGAATAAAACTCATTGCTACATTCTTCATCTTCGCTGAGAACATCTGATTCCTCTTCACTTGAATTCTCACTCATGATTTTTGAAAACATGAGAAACTAAAGTCTGTTCAAAAAATATGTGCACTAATTTCAGCTTCTATATAAAAACCAGGCTCAAGGGAATTGATGTAATTTGCTAAATCTGGTTTCCACATGGTAACTGAAATTAGTGCACATATTTTTTGAACAGACTATAATACGCTCCTTTGCACTGACATAACAAGTAAAAATAAATGAAACTTCTTCAATGACGTCACACGCTTTTCATCAGAAAAAAAGACGGGGGTTTATAAAAAAATTAAAAACTCAATATCTTCGGAAGTAAAACGTTTTTTAAAAAAGCTTTAACGCAGGTTAACTATACACTTTTTAAACTAAAATTTGTCATAAAATTTGAAATGACGATACCACTCCTTTAAGAAGTAATAACTTCGAATTCATTTAATTACATTCCCGAGAGCATCATAAAAGTTAAGAGACTTTGAAAAATTTTGCCGGAGATCAAGCTTATAAAGGAACACCGTCAGTTTAAAAATCCATTAGAGAACACTCTTCCGTGGACGTTTCAAAATACTCCTTTTAAAACTATACAGTATGAAAATCTTTATGTTGTTTGTACCTGAACTTCATAATAAAAACTTTTACTTGGCCTTGCAAAATAATAACATTATCTGTGTTTCCTTTTTATCGTCAGCTTGATAGTATACAAATTTTAGAATCATACAATATTTTAAATTCGACCAGTCAATTAAAAAAGTGGTCATCTATTGATTAATAAAATGGGTATAAGCTGATGAGGAAGATAAGCTGTGCTTCAAGATTCCAGAGCTTTATAAAAACAGGGTAGCTTATCTAGGAACATGAAATAGAAAATTGTATTATATTTAGAAAAAGACTAATAGAAACCTTACGCATTTTTTATAAACAATGTAAGCATACCGTTTTTGTTGTCGTTCATATCTGATTTGAAGCATCAAAAACTGCTTGTTCATCACGAATAACTACTAAGAGTATTAGTTTCACGTAGATTATCAGTTTGAAATCATAAATGTTCTTAATTCTTTTAAGTTTGACAGCCGTATAACCTCTTCTATATCCATATATTCAACCAAGAAATTTTCTCAGATCTACGCGTGCTTCTACACTTCCATTTTTAAAACAACTACGGAAAACGTAAGAACGTTGCATAAGACTCACGTGAAACAACATTTCTACCTTGGCATCTGCGATTTAGCCATATGTTAATTATTCCTTTCACTAGAGCTTATATTTTACACTTTTAGAGTTCTTTCAAGCAAAGTACTTGTATACAATGAATATAGTGTAAGTTTAGACTGTTAAATCATAAAAAGAATGTAAGTTGGGAACATTAATGATTTGAGTGGCTATTTCCCATCGACAAAAATTGGTCTAGGTTTGGACAGTGAAAAAACAAAAAAAACACGAACGGTTTCAAAGTATTCCTTGCTTACGCAGGAATACAACAAGATGCCCTTTCAGGCATAAGTATTTCTGCAAAATCAGCTGAAGTATGAAAAAAGAAAGACTACGACATTCTTGAAATTTCAGAAAAGTTTAATTTGCAATATATATTTAATGAATTTCTGATCGTGTACTCACTAAAAATATGGAAAAACATAATTGTCACTATGCAAAACATTATACCAATAAACATCAATAAACTTGATTATATCTGAATGACATATGTTCTTTATTTTGTTGGTACGAAATGATATTAACGATTCAGTGATCAATTCAGATAAGACAATGTGTATGCATGTAAGTCAATGTAAATGTTATGAATTTAATATGTATTGTCAATCTTCCTAACAGAATTCCTGAGGACAAAAAGGAAAGCGTAGCTTTTAATGATACGAAATACATCCATATACATACAAAATCAACATACATAACTGAAATTTAAACTTAAAAACTTAGAAACTTAAAAAAACATTAAATTTTTAGTTACGCATACACCCCAGAAAATTATTAAAGCAAGGCTGACACAGTATGAAAATTACGTTAATTGCCAATAAACTTAATGAACAAAAGAACAATAAATTTAAATAGATGCTGTAAGATATCACAGTGATTACGTAAGTCTTTCAATACATACGGTCAATTTTCCTAATAACGAAAATAATTCCCAAACAAAAAAACGTAAACAAAGATTTGGATTATGTAAATACGTGATCCAAATTAGCAAACATAACTGAAACCATTTAAAATTTACAGACAGTCGAGATAAGTTTCCTATTTGCTATCGTAAATAGGAAGTTCCATTCCTAATTAAGGGCCTTGATAATAATACAAGCCAAGAACTATACAAGTAAATATGCTAACACAGCTAGAGAAATATCAAACATAAAATGATGCAGGAGAGGTTAGACAGATATTCTTGTTGTTGGAGCTGAAGAGGAAACTGAGCTGAGCTGTACGTATCCAGAACTTAAAAGCTATTACAGCCTACAGGTGAAACAAAAGAGCTTTTGTATTTAGAAAAGATTAAAAGAATACCATTTTCAAAAAAAACAAAAACCTTTCCTTTTTGACACACTGTTTTTATAAAACATTGAGAACTTGTTTTTCAAAAAGAATGAACACAGTAGAATCATGCACCAATAAACATTGACACGCCATTTGTATAAACCAATGAAATTCGTGCATGTTACGAATTTATGAATTCAGTATGTCTTGGCAATCTTCCTAACAGAATTCCTAATTCACAAGCACAAAAAGGAAAGCGTAGATTTTAATGATACAAAATACATCTATATATACATACAAAATCAACATACTTAACTGAAAACAGAAATTTGTGCTTTAATTTGAGTAACAATATGTCATTGCCATCTTTTTAATTAATAAACATTCATTACCTGAATTAAATTTCATGAAAAGTTAAAGATTTATTCAGAAACTTATAAAACATTAAATTTTTAATTACGTATACACGCCAGGGCATTATAAAAAGATAACTGACGCAATACAAAACTTACATTAACTCCCAATAAACTTAATGAACAAAATAACATCAAATTTATATGCTTTCAGTAATTACAGTGATTATGTATATACAGTCAATCTTCCAAATTACTAAGACTTCCCAAACACAAAAAGTGAACAAAGAATAGGATTATGAAAACTATGACCTAAACTTACCAAAATTAGCAAACATAACTGAAAGCAGAAATTTGAGTTAAAAGATGTCCAGTATTTAGAATTTACAGACAATCAAGGTAAGTTTCAATTTGCTATCGTAAATAGTAAGTCCCCATTCCTAATTCAGGGCATTGATAATACAGCCAAGAACTATACAAGTATAGCTAGAGAAACATCAACATAAAATGAGATGCACAGGTAGAGGGTAGACAAGACATTCCTTGTATGTTGTTGGAGCTGAAGAGGAAACTGAGCTTAGCTGTATCTATCCAGAGCTTAAAAAGCAAT
This sequence comes from Turritopsis dohrnii, assembly GCA_027922465.2. Classification (NCBI taxonomy): domain Eukaryota; kingdom Metazoa; phylum Cnidaria; class Hydrozoa; order Anthoathecata; family Oceaniidae; genus Turritopsis; species Turritopsis dohrnii. Next base: position 69,693 of record BQMF02000805.1, on the reverse strand, counting down.
ACAGCGCACACATAAAACAAACAGTATTTTGCATCTAGAAAGGCTTAAAAAAATCGCAGACATTTTCCAAAAAATAAAAGTTGCACACATTGTTTCACAAAACATTGAGAACTTGTTTTTAGAAAAGAATGAACGTAGTAGAATTATTGTAAGATAATTATAAATTTCTACCCTTTACTTTCAGTTTTGGAAGTGGAAATCTTTTTACTTTTGGAAATTTAAGGTTTCTTTGGTCACGAAATGGTATACCATTATGCGAACGGCGTGCAAATGTATAGTCGAAAAACACCCGGATGATCACATGGCGGAAATCAAGCCAATAAACTAAGCGGTATTAAAGTTTAATAGCACCCTTTCGTATTAGTGGCGCTTTATGCACCAATGAAGATTGAGATGGCGGAAAAAATCGCTAGGTTTGGACAGTAAGATGAAAAAAAAAAAAAAAGAAGATGCCCTACCGGGCAGAAGTTTTCCTGCAGATGAATGGAAGACTTTCTGGAGGCTTTTCAGAAAGAAATGAATGTTAGTTCACGCTTTAAAACGATATGCATAATGCAGAATGATGTTTGCAGTATTTTACATTTTACCTTTTAACAACGATAACAATTAAACTTTGTTGTCTCATGTAAAACTTCAGTCTTGCTTCAATTTAGAGATTTTTTAAAAAAGATTTTAATTCAAAGTTATATTCCCTAAAGAATCTTCAACAAGTAATTAAGTAATAAAAAGTTTGTCGCGTCAAGAAAAGTCTGTGCTTAAGAAGTAATAACTTCGAATTCATTTAATTACATTCCCGAGAGCATCATAAAAGTTAAGAGACTTTGAAAAATTTTGCCGGAGATCAAGCTTAAAAAGGAACACCGTCAGTTTAAAAATCCATTAGAGAACACTCTTCCGTGGACGTTTCAAAATCCCCCTTTTAAAACTATACAGTATGAAAATCTTTATGTTGTTTGTACCTGAACTTCATAATAAAAACTTTTACTTGGCCTTGCGAAATAATAAAAGTATCTGTGTTTCCTATTAATCGTCAGCTTGATAATATACAAATTTTAGAATCATACAATATTTTAAATTCGACTAGTCAATTAAAAAAGTGGTCATCAAATGATAATCAAAATAGGTAGAAGTTGATGTGCTTCATGATTCCAGAGCTTTAAAAAAACAGGGTAGCTTATGTAGGAACATGAATTAAAAAATTGTATTATATTTAGAAAGACTAATAGAAACCTTACGCATTAAATCGATATAAACATACCCTATTGGTAGTCGTTCATATCTGTTTTGAAGCATCAAGAACTGCTTATTGATCAAGAATGACTACTAAGAATATTAGTTTCACGTAGATTATCAGTTTGGATCATAAATGTTCTTGATTCTTTTAAGTTTGACAGCCGTATAACCTCTTCTATATCCATATATTCAACCAAGAAATTTTCTCAGATCTACGCGTGCTTCTTTGCTTCCATTTTTAAAACAACTACGGAAAACGTAAGAACGTTGCGTAAGACTCACGTGAAACAACATTTCTACCTGGCATCTGCGATTTAGCCATATGTCAACTATTCCTTTCAGTAGAGCTTATATTATACACCTTTAGAGTCTTTTCAAGCAAAGTACTTGTATACATTGAATATAGTGTGAGTTTAGACTGTTAAATCATAAAAAGAATGTAAGTTGGGAACATTAATGATTTGAGTGGCTATTTCCCATCGACAAAAATTGGTCTGGGTTTGGACAGTGAAAAAAAAAACCAAAAAAAACACGAACGTTTTCAAAGTATTCCTTGCTTACGCAGGAATACAAAAAAAACTAAGAAAAACAAAGACGATCGTAAAGGCTTTCTTGCTTACGCAGAAATCCAAAAATGAAGCTTCAAAAAACCTTCAAAAAGTAAAGTGCTTGCTTTGCTTATCAAAATCATATCTAAGTCTTATTGGCTATATTTGTTTACAAACAACCAATCAGAATTCTATAAAGAGATACTTCTTTGTTTATATCAGCCAATAGCAAATTTCCAACAGACTTAACAATTAGCTTACTTAATTGCCGAAAATCGGTAGTTAGCACACTTAACTGCTGAAAATCGGTAGTTAGCACACTTAACTACCGAAAATCGGCAGTTAGCTCACTTAACTACCGAAAATCGGCAGTTAGCTCACTTTTCTGCCGAAAATCGGCAGTTATAAATGTACATTAACGAAATCATTTGGTAAGTTTTTTTTTATAATAAAGATAGCTGACCTCTATGCAATAATTTGGACTAAGAGTTCTAGTATCAATTTGTTTAGCTTTCTTCCTTTTTACTTTTACTCTTTCTTAAACAGGCTTAAAATACTTTTCTGCAACCTCAGTGTTTTTAATGTGGCAGTCGTTTACTTAACATTTACTTAACCGGAAAGTTCCATTACGGCTTGTACCAAAGTGAATATTGATGTTTTTGTTATCTGTTTAGGTCTCAATGCAAGGTATTTCCTCGGGTAAATAGCTTACAAATCCACAGCTGTAATACTCAAACTTGAACGCAAAGAAAACGTAAAAAATGTTTCATTTTATTAATTTTGGCGTATGATTGTGAAATTTCTCTCGGAATTTTAATTCAATTTTGGTCACTCGCGAAAGTTTTTACTCGAAAACATTTCTAAAACTACAGACCTTTTCATAAATTACGTCATTACAAACATCGCCTCGTTTCTACGTTTACGGATTATTACGCGCTTAAACTTCATAAAATAATTTCGTGAAAACTTTTTCCCTGAGGTGTTTTTTCTTTTTGTCAACAGCACAAACGTCATTAATGTTTAGAGACGTTGCTTGTTTTGACATAATTCGTGTAAAGGTCTATCGTTTCGCGAACGTTTATGTGCACAAAAACTATCAGTTGGCCGTATTCACGAAGTTTCTGCATCTGAAGTATCTTGAGCTGATGAAAAAAGTGTTCAACTAGCCAATCGGTATTCTATCGGTACGGTATGTTTATAATGCCATGATCTGTTAAGTTCATTAATTTGTTTTTTTGACATTAAAATGGATGTTGAATGATTTGAATGCCTGGTTCACCACATACATATCTCGTGTTACTGATAAGAAATGCTATTCTATGTTAGCCACAACTATGCTCCTTTATTTCTTAACTTCCCTTGAAAGAAACCATGTTTTCTGCTTGAACACAAAGCTGCGTGAATAATTGCAAACTCGATAAATGACTTGACCAAAGATCAAAAAATTTCTAAAGGCGGATACGAGTATTTTGGATGGACATAAATTCTTCTGAAGGAGCAAATTCTCAGTTTCTCGCAATCTGAAATTATCCTTTAGTACATCTTTTCATTCCATTTTTGTTCTGATCGATAATCAAACTCACTTAATTATTTGCAAGATACACGTAACGCAAGAAATGTCAATGAAAGAGATATCGAAATGAAAGCGATATATTCCAAAGATAAAAGAAAAGCTTAAGTTATCATTTCATGATCTGGTTGGGGGGTCCATTGTTTTCTCATATGAAAGACCCCTTTGTTTCATATATTCTGAAAATGTCTTCAAAATGAAGGGAAATATTCATGCATTATTTGAATAATACAGCAAGAAGGTATGGAATTCTTATAATCGTGTATATGAATATGGTCCAAAAAAGATGGGCAGCAATAAAATATCTGGAAAAGTCGCAAAATCAGAAGCATAATAAGAATTATATAAAAGCTATGTACACTACTGTAGTTTCTTATTCAGCGTCGATTTTAAGCAAAAAGAAAATAAGCAAACAAACAAATAGATGAAACACTACTGGTACTATTTATTATTACTGTTACTAAACGTTGCATTTATACAAGTACAAAACATATTCCAAGAAGTACTCAAGTAAAATAAAATGTAAAAATTCAAACTATTCAAACATAGTTTGGTCAGTCTTCTCTTGTTTTCAATTTTGCAAGTGTATCTCTGGATAGGAACGATCTAGCAGTTGGGTACACATTCAGATTTATAATAGGGATAAGCTACTCCTCTAAAATAATAATACTTTAAAACGTTTCTGTAAACACATCCACAACTCATCTTCATCTTTACATTGTGACGTACCACGCCACTAACTAACCATGGATCACGAACTGTTATATCTTCGAAAGCTTCATCGTCATCATTTTCAACCTCAACTTGTTCTTTCTCAAACCTCCCAAATGACATCATGCAGACTATGATAAATAATATCACAGTACCATTCATGGTTCGTTTCTAGTTCCTGAAAGTAAAACGAAGTAAGCATTAGCATACTACTAAGATTTACAAACTAAGAATTGATAGACTATAAAGCAACCGTAATTCGCTATGCCTTTTTCATGCAGATAACTGATTACACTTTGGGTAAATGTTTGTCGTTATGAAGTTGGTGCAAGTTTTTGACGATGTTTGTAAAGACGTTGTGTGCACCATAGTGAGTACGCATCCGTGTGCATTAACAAGTTAACAAGCCGCCAAAGCGGCGTCGTTCGCCGCCCATGTCCACCTTCTCTGTATCACTGTATCAATAAACGTCAAATTTCCTTATAAACGAATCGTACAACTTGTGTTAAACCAGAAGCAGATTCGAACTCATAACCTCTGGTAAAACCAATCTTTTATCAGTGTAACAATACACTCAAAACGTGTAGAGAGAAAACTTCAACTTTTTATTAACTTTTGTTTTAAAAAAGTTACGCGCTCTAACATGGATGCTATCAAACGTAAAGGGAAAAATGGTTTCTCTTTTTAAAAAGATCACACGGGAGGAGAGAAAAAAAGGCACGTGCTAAATGAATAAAGTGAATAAAAAAAACGTTCGATCTGATTAAAATAGATTAAAAGAAATCGATTAAAAGAAATTAAGACAACTATTAAGACAAAAGCAAAAAAAAATATTTTGTATCATGATACTCTTTTTTTACCTATCGGTTTTTAAACATTTTCATTGCTCGAAAAAAACTTCACCCGTCTCAGACAGTCAGGCAAGGATACGTTAGGATACACTGGTAAACCGCACATGCTGCCGCGTTCTGCCACTGCTGCTTTTTGTCCAAAATGTTTAATCAGTTAGTTTCTTTGTATTTAGTTGATGTACTGTTTTCAAAGCCAAGTCAACGTGGAATATAAAACTAACAATAATAATAAAAACAAAACGTTATTTCTATTAGTTCATCAGCCAAAAAAAAGTCAAGTTCGTTTGGGGTTGCAATGTATTTGCTTCGAACTCACGTCGCACACAAAAAAAAAAATAATTTTGCTCACAACTCAATCTACCATTTTGCGTGACTTACAAACAAACAAACAAACAAACAGACAGAGAATCGGCTATTAATATATAGACTAGCCGGCAAGGCGACGTCGCTCGCCGCCCATGTCTACCTGCTCTGTATCACTGTATCAATAAACGTCAAATTTCCTTATAAACGGCTCGTACAACTTGTGTTCAACCAGAGGCAGATTCGAAGTCACAACCTCTGGTAAAACCAATCTTTTATCAGTGTAACAATACACTCAAAACGTATAGAGTGAAAATTTCAACTTTTTATTAACTTTTGTTTTAAAAAAAGTTACGCGCTCTAACATGGGTGCTATCAAACGTAAGGGGGAAATGGTTTCTCTTCTTAAAAAGATCACACAGGAGGAGAGAAAGAAAGGCACGTGCTAAATGAATAAAGTGAATAAAAAAAACGTTCGATCTGATTAAAATAGATTAAAAGAAATCGATTAAAAGAAATTAAGACAACTATTAAGACAAAAGCAAAAAAAAATATTTTGTATCATGATACTCTTTTTTTACCTATCGTTTTTTAAACATTTTGATTGCTCGAAAAAAAGTTTACCCGTCTCAGACAGTCAGGCAAGCGTTAAGATACACTGGCAAATCGCACATGCTGCCACGTTCCGCCACTGCTGCTTTTTGTCCAAAATGTTTAATCAGTTAGTTTCTTTGTATTTAGTTGATGTATTGTTTTCGAAGCCAAGTCAACGTGGAATATAAAACTAACAATAAATTAAAAAAAACGTTATTCCCATTAGTTCATCAGCCAAAAAAAAGTCATGTTCGATGGGTTTGCAATGTATTTGCTTCGAACTCACGTCCCACACAAAAAAAAAAATAATTTCGCTCACAACTCAATCTACCATTTTGCGTGACTTACATACAAACAAACAGACAGAGAATCGGCTATTAATATATAGATTACGTTAGGTTCAATAACTATTTTATTCTTATAACAAAATATCAACATCATGGACATGGAAAAAATATAATAACTGTCTTAGTAACGTCATTGACCTTAATTGTCACCGTTAAGAAATATGGACACAATAACGATAAACAACATGACAGAACTCTCCCGAGTTTCTGTTGAAACACCATGTTAATACCTTGCCAATAAATTTCGTCTTCTTTCTACGTATTCTCTCGTTTCAACAAATTTTATGTTTCCATTCCGCAGTTGGATATTTAAAAGCAATTACGAGCTTTGCAGCAAAACTGTGATTGTTGGCTCAACCACAACGCGAAAGGTCTTGCCAACTCCCAAATTCAGACAAATTCACAAACTATTCAATATCTCATTGGCAATGAAAAGGTCCAAATGGATCGTCACCAAGCCTTTGGTATTTTGTAAACAGCCACAAAACCTTCATTTTCATGAAGCAATAAGAAGTAAAAAAAATCTATAAATTGAATCTTTGAATGGATTTATCATGAGATCAAGCTTAATCAATATATGCGTTCATTGTGTTTCGCTTGTCGGCTGTTTTTAGAATTTTGGAAAAGAGATAAAAACCGACTTAGACGGATCGTCAATAAATCTATTCATGTTTTGTAAACAGCCAGACAAACCTTCATAAACTTTACGTTCCTACTTTTTGTGGGTTAGCTAATTTTTAAAAACAGGCAATTTTCTTAGCTTCTCAAACGTTTTGATTCAATTGTTATTAGAAACATAAAGGTACCTGTAGTTTTGCTTCACTTTTGTCTGTGTACTTTTACACCAAAAGTCAGCTGACATCAATCAGATATATTTTTTTTGATGCAAAAAACTTTAAAAACTTGTTACATTATCTTTGGCATGGTATTAAAAGTATGAAACTTTATAGAGCGGATAGAAAATATTCCTTATCATCTTAATACAATTAGCGTATTACAAATTCCTCAGTAGAAAATGCTCAGAAAAAAATGTTTGATGTGAAGTCAATAGAATTTTTGTTTCTTGTCTTGTTTGTTTCATTGCAATGCTATCCCATTTTTGTTACCAAAACCGAAAGGAAACTTCCTTTATGTCTGAAAGGCCACTTTATCATGTGTATGAGCTTTACAATTTATACTAATTTCTTTCCATCATCAATTGACTATTTGTTTTGTAGGTTAAAAAAAGAAGAAAAAAAGATTATTGGGATACGTACAGGGAAGATATAAACACTTAGTAGAAAGATACATATGGTCTCAAATTATTTATATTTATACATTTACTAAAAACAAATTTATTTCATTGCTACTCAATTTTAAAGCTTTCCTAAATACACACTTATGTTTTTATTGTCTATGTATCTACCTTAATGTAACATTTTAGTTTGTGAAAACTCATACGCTTTGTAATGTTTCGTGCCATAGAAGCTTCCTATTGGAAATACACAAACAATGCATAATCCTAAACCATAAGTGCTTAACCATGATGCATAAATACTGACATTAAAATACACTAGCATTATCATTCACCAATGTTGAAAACAAACTCAGCATAGGTATAAAACTTTCATTCACTGCAAAAATGTTGATTAAAATTTTCTGACCGACATGCTAACTTTTCTGAGTGACAATGATTCAGTAAAAATTTTGGGAAAATGGGAGAATTTTACAAAATTTTGTTATAAAAGCGTCAAAATATAGTTTCCAATGAAAACTTAGGACATATATTTGAAAGCGAATTAAAAAATTGAAAAATTAGATATGAGGTCAACCTATTTCGCAACAGGCCCTGTAGTCAGTAAAAACTTTATGAGGAAAATCTACACAAAACTGGATAACTCCCCACGCTAGCAGCGGATAACTCCAGAGAAAGGGAAGCACCTTCTCTATTTTATAGATATTAGCACAATAACTTAGAGCAAAAGGATAAAGTGGTGCTCAAATCAACGTGAATGACTTATTAAACAAATTGAAAATCAAACTTTTGTTGCGAGACACAAAATTTATCTACCTTATCGGACAAAACTTAGTCGGACAAAATTTTAGTCACCTCCAAATATTTTAGTCACTTTTGTCCGACTAATAATATTGTCCGACTAAAATTTTGGTCCTTTTCTAAAATTTCATAACTTACTTAATTTTCGATAAGGATTATGAAAAAGCTTGTGGGAGTGCGCCGATATTACTCTAAGTTCTAGATATGTATAGGAAAACGAGGGGAAAGGCATATTTAATAAAAACAGTTTTGCCGACGTGAAAATCAAATGTCCAACAAAATCATCATATCACGACGGTACAATTTTGCCGTCGGAAGAAAATCCTAATTAAAAGGGTTGTAGTATAATTTTATTTTTCAATTTTAATGTCATGTTCCTGATCGGTATAAAAATCTATTTTGGTTCCTGCATTTGCCTCAGGCGTTTCTTCCATTATGACTGTCTTCTTCATTTTCTTTTGAAATACCTCGCTATCACTTTCATCGGAAGTTTCTGTTATTACCGTTGCTTTTCTCTTTTCCTGTGGATTCCTTCCTGGAATAAGCGAGGCTATTAAAAAATCCAATCTGTTTACGAAAGGGTCGAGAGTAAACAATGAACATCATGAAGACGAGCGTTAATATTATTTATCAAAACACTTTACCACTTTAGAAATTGTTTATTTATGACTAAGTCATGTAAAAATATTGTATTCGTTGGTTAGCAAAAAGAAAAATCATAAAGAAATTATAAATATTTAAAATATTGTAATTAAACTGATAAGAAGAAAAATTCTGAAAAAATGACTTGGACCAAATATTTAGTCGGACATAATAATTAGTCGGACAATATTTTAGTCGGAAAAAATTATTAGTCGGACAAAATTTTAGTCACTTCCAAAAAATTTAGTCACTTTTGTCCGACTAAGTTTTGTCCGTTAAGGTATAATCAGCTGGAAGATTTTTTTCGAAATAGCTTTTTCGTGTTCTAGTGCGGTTTTCGATCTAAGCATAATACACAGCACTCCTTACTTCGTCTTCTTTCTGAGTGGGAAAAATCTCTCGATAGCAATGGTAAAGTCGGTACTATTTTAATCGACTTATCCAAAGCTTTTGATACTCTAAATCATGACCTTCTTATTGCTAAACTATCAGCTTATGGTCTAAATCTTCATAGCTTACGCCTTATAAAAAATTATCTTTGTAATAGACACCAGAGAACAAATATTGAATCCTGCTTCAGCACCTGGCAAGAAATTTTTCTTGGTGTCCCACAGGGTTCAATTCTTGGTCCTCTTTTTCTTTAATGTTTTTATCAACGATCTTTTATTTACTGTAGTTCTAGCCAGCATCTGTAACTTTGCTGATAATAACACTCTCTTTTCGTGAGGCACGAGCGTTGAAACCATTCTTTCAAATCTCAAATCTGATCTCGCCGTTGTTCTAGAATGGTTCAATACTAATATGCTCGTTGCAAATCCTAAAAAGTTTCAGATGATGCTACTAGGTAACAATTTAGACCAACCCATAGAAATAGAAATTGAAAATTTTGATATCAAAAACTCTGATTCTGTTGAACTTCGTGGCATTGTGTTTGACTCTAAACTTCTTTATGAAGAACATATTCTAAGTCTTTGTTAATCAGCAAACTACACTGTCGTTAGATTCAACAGAATCAGAAAGTTAATTAGCTATAAACAATCTATCTTATTATTTAACGCCTTTATTATTTCTAACTTTATGTATGCCCCTATCGTTTGGATGTTTTGCAGTAAGACACTCTATCTACGAATTCAGAAAGTCTTTGATCGTGCGGTGAAAACTCTACACTGAAAATGACACCTTAAAAGGAGTCATTCTACGGTGCCTAAAACGACACCTTTAAAGGAGTCAATATTACTCCTAAAAGGGAGTCATTCAAGAGAGTCATGATTTAATGACTCCCTTCGGTGCCTAAATTGACACCTTTAAGGGAGTCATAATATAATGACTCCTGTAAAGGGAGTCACTATTTTTGACTCACTGAAAGGAGTCATTATATTGCGACTGCTTTGAAGGTGTCATCAATGGACGTGTAATAGAGCAGCAACAACAAAAAACATAACAATTTATATATATATTTTTGAATAATAATGAACTTATAAAAACAGTATGTAGAACTTCAGCTAAAGCGTAGCTATAACTTGTAGCAGATAAAAGGTCTCTCAAAATAAATAAATAAAATAAATGAACATTTTTGTCGTGCCTTTTTTTAGTTAGAAGTAATTCATACTACCAAACGTTTGCTCTGTCTAATTTAAATGGAGACCTAATGTAATCATTTACAATGACAGGTCTGTTGATTTAAATCAGATGAAACGAAAGCTCGACTGAATGAACAATTTCGTAAAGGAAATATTTATTTGCTTCGTTAACATGCGATGCTAAGAAATTTCTTAGAATAACAACATTCCGTGGCGCGCGAAAACTTAAAATAATCCACATCAAAATAAATAATTCTCGCAAATTCCCACTAACTTCGGTTCGAATTATTGGGATTATCCTGTGAAAAACTTCTCAAAACTTTCCTAGTCCTCAGCAATAAAAATTCGGTCTTGACTTCGAGTACGGAAAACTAAGGACATGAAATTGAAAGAACATCTTATCTCAAAAACGGATCAAAGAAATAAGTCTTAGCACTTTAGAAAGAGGTTGGATAGAATCATCCAAATTAACAACCTCTTTCTGTAAAAACGTAAAAAAACCCCACTAAATTGTTGGGGTATTCTACATTAAAAATAAAGAACACTGCAAACAGACATTCCATTGCTACCAGAAAGTTATCGATCGAGGTAATTACAACACCATCGAGAAGAATATCAAATCCTGTTGCCGCTATGCAGTCCACCAAGTGATTAACTTCACCGCAACATCTTAATTGTGGCTGTCTGTTCGTTATAAAATTTGCAAACAAATTTTTCGAATCTTCCCTCAACAGCAAAGCCAAAAACACAATTGCAGAAGAGTCGTGGATGTCTAAAAGAAAAAAACAATTAAACAATTAATTGTTGCGGACGTATGATGGAATGAGCATTAAACATTTCTATGGGTGTTGTAAATCCATCAACGTCATGCACACCAGAACAATCATTTTCCACTGCAAGGCGGCTCAAAACATGGCTACGGTCTACAATGAAAAGTCAACGATTCAACGCTTTGGCTATCTTGACTATTCACAAAGAATTGACTGACCAAATCAATGTTATTGAAGTTTGTAAAGAATTTGTGATGGCTCGGGAAGACTCAGTTACTTTGGAAAATGTTAACTGGTTTTGTTGTTGTTTTTTAAATTTCCTACATTGTATTTATCTTAACGTTATGCTTTTAAAAGAAGTTTCTTATAATAATATAAACACGCATATAACTTTTTCTGGTCTTTAATACTATAAATTTCAGATATTTGGATAGCGTTTTAGCCAATCTGAAGGTCCTAAATTTCAAAAAAAAATTTTTGGTCCGTCCGCCCCAACCATGGTGGGGCCTCCTTAGTCACTATTAGTTGATTTGTATATTTTCTTATAATGCCAACGTTTAAAAAAATTGATACGGTATATTCAATGTGCAATGGCATAGTCTCGCCCTTGTCGTTTGCAAACAGTCGGTGAGTTTATTTATATTGTAAACTAGTTTTATTCTTGATTTATAGTTATTGGAACAAACTGGGAAATGAATTCTCGCTTTATTTATATCACATAAAAATCCTATTATATCATATACAGTGTGTTTCGTAATGTTGGAAATGGAAATTTTAAAGTTGTTTTTTTAAATGAATATACCGAATTTCAAAATAATATTTACATCAATGGAAAGCATTTCAAGCTCTTTTGGCTAGTATATTTGTGTAAAAAATGAAAAAGTGGGTTTTGAAAAAATAAGGAAAATGTTATCGAAAAATGTAATTAAATTTTTAATGGTCGATTAACACGTAGTTTAATTACATCGTGCTAATTGTTTCAAAACACTGAATCCATTCAAATTTTTTATTAATTTAATGTTTGCGCTGAGACCCCCAAATTGATATTTTATAAGACAAAAGTTTAACGTTTTTCGTGAACACACAGCTTAAATTTGTTTAATGTTTTCCAAATTGCTGTCATTGTTTCGAAAAATCTTTTCTTTTCATTCACATCTTAATCGACCATTAAAAATTTAATTACATTTTTCCAAGACATTTTCCTTATTTTTTCAAAAACCACTTTTTCATTTTTTGCAAAAAAATAGTAGCCGAAAGAGCTTGAAAATGGCTTTCCATTAATGTAAAAATTATTTTGAAATTCGGTATATTCATTTAAAAAAACAACTTTAAAATTTCCATTTCCAACATTACGAAACACACTGCATTTAAGCACATACTCGTCATTTTAACCTCTCGTGTAAATAGAGCTTTATTAAATTATTTGAATGAATGGTTGAATGATTTTTTGTTATAATTTTTTTGAGCCACGTGCATGGAATCAGATTTCGTTAAGAATTATAGTCTGTTCAAAAAATATGTGCACTAATTTCAGTTACCATGTGGAAACCAGATTTAGCAAATTACATCAATTCCCTTGAGCCTGGTTTTTATATAAAAGCTGAAATTAGTGCACATATTTTTTGAACAGACTTTAGAGAAAAACATCTCAGGTCGTAAAATAATTTTAAGTTAAAGCATAGAGAAGAACAAATAAACAAAATTATGGTATGGTGTACAGTATAATTTACCACTTCGTTAGATTACGAAAAGACTGATTTTTTTCTACAGTTTTTTTCTTTCAAGACACGCACGTGGTGGAGCATGCACTCAGGTACGTTCAATACTGCACATGAGAATGAAAGTTTTTTACACTGAAAATAAATCTAAAAGTGTATTTTGTAATAACATGAAGTTTTATTTGTGATTTTTTAATTTTAAAGGAAAATTGAAATGGACAGATTAAATTCATAATTCTGACTCATTTTCCTTAGGATAAACATGTAAATGGACGAAAAATTATTACAAGTTGTTATGAAAAGTACAGCTACACTTTAAAAAGACACAAAGTATGTTTTCCCAGACGTTTACGTAGATTTGAATACAGTTTTTGGAATTCTCTTTGCGGGATTAGAATGAATGAACATGCCACGGTTTCTTCTGAAATACTTTTGAAACAAAATGCCAGCAAAAAGGATACCATCACTTGCAAAAGTCAATAATAAAACATAAAAAATAACAGAATGGATTTTACCTACCACTTACTAATTCCAAATCTAGAGTTTTAACGTATTCAATCAAATTCTCTCCACGAACAGACTTGGGAGGAGTGAGCTTCAAAATTTTCTTCAAATTGCCACTAACATAGCCTTTGAAATCCATCTTTATTTCTGTGACACGTTCAAATTCACGTAAAATCTAAAACATACAAAAATCATGAACCAGATGAAAATAATATGAATAATATTTTAATAATAATGGGTAATGATTATACCTGATTACATTCCATTAACAAACGGAAATCATCCATTACTTTCACCACCGTTCTCCTTTGTTCCACTATCATTTTCCTTCTGGCAGTGAAAGTCCTATCCATTGCTGTATTGACCAGTGATTGTTTTCGGTTGTAGGGGTAAAGTGCATAAAGTTCCTTATTTTTTTCATGTGAATGTTGATTGTCCGGTCATCTTCACCAACAACATCAGGTGGTAAAAAGTTCTTTACACCCCACACATTGAGTGGAACTGCAGTAGGTGTATGACATACTTGTTTTTCCATCTTTTTTGCCCCCTTCGTTTTCTTAACCATTACTTCCGGGATTTCGGTGCACTTCCTTTTTCTTGTATTCTTGAATTTATCCCTTAATTTATGTCTCCAGGAAAACTAAAACCAAAGCACAAAAATAATTCCATTCTCAAAAACTATTCCATGCTCAAACTTGTTAATAGGCATATTAACATTAAGCAGTAATACCTGGGCATCTCTATGAGAGCTGAAATTTTTGAATAAATATGGCCAGCGTTCATACAACCCATTAATCATATCATCATATTTCCATTTATTTGGGAAGCTATAAAAGAGTATAATATTACTTATTACTATATTATTACTTAAATTTTTAAAATACTGTACTCCTAAATATCAAGTGTTGTATACTACTTACTAGGTATATTCTGAACATTGGTCAAATAAAGCTGATGTCAGTACAGAAACATCGGTACGTGTTAATCTAATAGATAAATTTAACTTATATATTAAACTTTTCGTTAAAAAGTTGTTGTGTATAATGAAAGGGTTAGGCCACGATGTTCTTGTCATGCTTTCCTCATTGACTTGCACTTCATTTTCTTCTGTATCTGTAATGACATTTGGTTGTTCCATGGAAATTTCTTCCTCTTCACAACATGTGAATTCTACCCTTGGAATTTCTTCAGATTCCACGACTTTTAGCTTCATGCCATGGTTAATACTTTCATCGTCAAGATCAATGTAATTTTGGAACTCTGTATCATAATATTGGACGAAAAATGTTTCTGGGAAACCTCCAGGACAATTAAATGCTATTGTGATGTTTTCAAATGTATTTGTTATATCACCAACAACAATTTTGGTTAGTTTCTTATGTGAAATGCATAACCGTGACTCTTCAGACATTGTGATGAATTCCCTAAATCATAATAAACAAGTTAATATACAGTCAAACCTGTGAATAACATACATTATGCAGTGAAATTTCCAATAAATGACGATTATTACCATAATAAGTGATCCATATGTCATAAGTGATATATGGTCACTTTAACATGGTTGTTAACATAAGCTTCATTGTATTTAGCACAGAGAAAACATCTGAAATAAGAAACAGTGACATTCAATAAGATGAAAGTTAACAAGAAGCCGCTTGGCTTGAAGACTTCAGGACGTAACACAACGATGCATTATTTAGTCTCAAAATACAACGTTGCCGAATTGCCAAATTATGTTCAAACCTAATAAAATGACTGGCAAATTCAAAATCGGCAACTTCTAATTGTGATTTGTAGAAATGTTTATGAATATTGCGGAAATTTCTAAGCTTGATTCAAATTTGGCCCGAATTACCCATTTCTGGTCAAATCTGACAAAATGACTGACAAATTCGTAAACAGCACCTTTCAAATGTGATCGGCGCAAAATTTTTTGAAATTTGAAGAACTTTCTAAATTTGGTCCAAATTTGACCTAAATTGCCCAATTTTAGTAAAACCTGGCAAAATAATTGTCAAATTTGAAATCAACACGTTTCAAATGTGATCTTTGCAAAATTTCCTGAAAATTGAAGAACTTTCGAAATTTGGTCCAAATTTGGCCTAAATTGGCCAATTTTAGTCAAACCTGACAAAATCATTGTCAAATTTGAAATCAGCACCTTTCAATTGTGATCCGCGCAAAATTTCAAGAAATTTGAAGAACTTTCGAAATTTGGTCCAAATTTGACCTAAATTGCCCAATCTTAGTCAAACCTGGCAATATCATTGTCAAAATTGAAATCAGCACATTTCAATTGTGCTCTGTGCAAATTTTCCTGAAAATTGAAGAACTTTCGAAATTTGGTCCAAATTTGGCCTAAATTGGCCAATTTTAGTCAAACCTGGCAATATCATTGTCAAATTCGAAATCGGCACTTTGCAATTGTGATCCGTGCAAAATTTCATGAAAATTGAAGAATTTGCGAAATTTGGTCCAAATTTGGCCTAAATTGGCCAATTTTAGTCAAACCTGACAAAATCATTGTCAAATTTGAAATCAGCACCTTCCAATTGTGATCCGTGCAAAATTTCATGAAAATTGAAGAACTTTCGAAATTTGGTCAAAATTTGGCCTAAATTGGCCAATTTTACTCAAACCAGGCAATATCATTGTCAAATTTGGAATCAGCACCTTTCAATTGTGCTATGTGCAAATTTTCATGAAAATTGAAGAACTTTCGAAATTTGGTCCAAATTTGGCCTAAATTGCCCAATTTTAGTCAAACCTGACAAAATCATTGTCAAATTTGAAATCAAAACCTTTCAATTGTGATCCGTGCAAAATTTCATGAAAATTGAAGAACTTTCGAAATTTGGTCCAAATTTGGCCTAAATTGGCCAATTTTAGTCAAACCAGGCAATATCATTGTCAAATTTGGAATCAGCACCTTTCAATTGTGCTCTGTGCAAATTTTCATGAAAATTGAAGAACTTTCGAAATTTGGTCCAAATTTGGCCTAAATTGCCCAATTTTAGTCAAACCTGACAAAATCATTGTCAAATTTGAAATCAAAACCTTTCAATTGTGATCCGTGCAAAATTTCATGAAAATTGAAGAACTTTCGAAATTTGGTCCAAATTTGGCCTAAATTGCCAAATTTTAGTCAAACCTGGCAATATCATTGTCAAATTTGAAATCAGCACCTTTCAATTGTGCTGTGTGCAAATTTTCATGAAAATTGGTCAACTGGAAGTCCTAATTTGACCAAATTTGCGAATTCCGCAACGATGTCATGTATACGCTTCACGAAAACGTTCATAACTTGGAGGAGTAGTATTAGGAGGAGGAGGAGGAGAAACCACGGGTATTTTAAATACTTTACTCCACCACGGGTGTCCTAAAGTCAATTATCGATTTGTTTACATATGAAGGCAAAAAATTGCATTATGCAAATAAGGTGAAATAGTAAATAAGTAAAATTAAGTTTCATATAAGAAATAAAGCACACATATCGGAAGAAATATGGAACGTATATTTTTGAATCTCAAACTTTATGATTGAAAAGGTAATGATCAGGTTTTTTTGCAAATGAAGAAGAATTAATATACATTTGGTTATAGTAGGATGAAATAGATAAAAAGTAGCACAATAATATGAAGATAAATAGCTATATACATAGAAAGAGATTAAGAAATGGCTACAACTATATGTTTCAGAGATAAAATACCTCAATTCGTTTACATATGAATGCAAAAAATTGCATACGTTAAATAAGATAAAGTAGTAAATAAGTAAAATTAAGTTTCATAATAAGAAATATATAAGTATAATAAAGCACACATATCAGAAGAAATATGGAACGTATATTTTTGAATCTCAAACTGTATGATTGAAAAGGTAATGATCAGGTTTTTTTGCAAATGAAGAGAATTAATATGCATTTGATATTGTAGGATGAAATAGATAAAAAGTAGCACAATAATATGAAGATAAATAGCTATACATAGAAAGAGATTAAGAAATGACTACAATTAAATACTACATGTTTCAGAGATAAAATGCCTCAATGGAATAAATATTTTCTTCTGCAGTTTATACATGCCAACTGGGTGGTAATCTCTTAATTCTTTTATTTTGCACAAAATAAAATTAGAACTCCTTGATACATCATATGCATGGAAGTGTTTGTTAAACTCGGTAATAGCAAAGCTTGCACATAACAGACTCATTAATTATGAATACTGATACAATTTCCCCAAACTGAATTACACCCTGCTGTTTTGAAAGGACAACTGCATCACCGGTCATGTATTTCTGACCATCTGCTATCACACCTTTGGCCTCAGTGAAGTTTGTCAGTAAATTAGGGAATCTGCCTTTGACAATTTCTCGAGCTACTTCAGGTAGAGATTCTAAAGCCATTTCCTTCGCACTTACTGTTTTGATATCAAATTGAATATCCGAATCCTTCTTTGAGTTAAAATAAGAGATCATTTGATGATGTATAGCCATTGATTTGCATACGTTTATGCGGTTTCCAGATGATCCAATGGGATTTTTGAAATAGCTGTGTTTTGACTCAAAACGTAATGTTTTAACTGGCGGTCCAAACTTGCGTATGTGCATTGGATAATGACATTTAGGTTTAAGAGAGACATCAGGAAAAACATGTAAGAGTTTTCCCAAAAACTCACTAATTGATTTGTCCAGATTATTCACTTCTACACTGGTGAAAACAGGAGCACATAATTTTTCTACCAATCAACAGAAGAAGTTACCAAACTCCACAAATCATTACTAGGTTCAATGAACTCCCCAAACATCAAAGGATACAGGCGTATGAAATTCCACATCTCACAGGCTGTCTGTTTAATACGAAGCTGAGTTAGTGGTTTTTTATTTAATAGGTTGTGGTTTGTTACATTTATCAACTTCGGCATAATTAAAGTTACTGATGATTTCATTCATTTGGTGCAAATCAAGCTTTTTTCCACGAATTAAGGAAATAGTAACATCACTTAGCAAATCCACGGCAAATCCTTCAAAAACATCGTGATTTAGATCCCCTGGGCTACCATCCATGATATGGTAATGCTTGAGCTCGTTTAAAGCTGATGAGTACTTTATCCCATACAGCTTTGTGAGTTCAGGATTTCTTTCAACCTCAATCAACTGAGCATCGTAGGCTTCTTTCGTTAGCAACATCAGTGCAATACAAATCTGAGATGGAATCATTCACACGATTACAAAATCTGCAAAAGCGTTGTACTGTTGAGAAGTTTTGTTAGAAACCACCAATAGCGTGAGCGGCAAGGTTATCAGCAACCAGCATCGAGATGGTTCCAAAAAATTTATGTGTGGATTCATCAAAAACAATTTCAATTCCCTCAGATTCAAGGATCTTTAAATCATCAATAAATGGTCTTAAGATGGAATTATAAGAATAGTTTTTCAGAAGGTTCGCATTGCATAGCAAAGCAAGTTGAATGTCCTTTAATTTGGACCGAAACTTCACATTTAAATTTCCGAGGACATAATAAAATCCTGATATTTTTTACTTGCCAGTTTTGTTTCCAAGTGGATTGGCAACTTGGAAATCATCATGGTAAAATACTAGCTGAATACTTTCAGGATGCCTCTGATATAGCTCATTTTCATGGAAAACAGTTCCATCACTGAAGGTCCTGTAGGTACCAGCAGGCGATTCTACCGGGCCATTAGTGATTGCACTAAAATGGTCTTCACGAGAAAGGAGTTGCTTCAAATTTTTCAAAACAGGAACATAATAAACAGCATATGCATTGTCACTACCCTCCACAAAAATTTCTTCAGGTGCAATATAATTATCTTTTGAAGCTATGTATTTGTTTAATGTTTGACCATTGCTAAAAGATTGGAAGTATCACTTGAAAGGACTATCAGAATCTAATATTGTTTGCATTTCATAATCTAAATTTTGGTTATTTTTACTAAGAGATTTCCTTATTTTTTTGGAACAGGTTTCAATCCATTTCCAGTAGACTGACAATTTTTTCACTAATGAAACTAACTGCAGTTTGTGGCACATTAAATTTCTCTCTTAGTTCCATTAAAAGTTCAGCAACAACATCTGAATAGTTCATTTCATCAAAAAAATTCTCATCCTCTAAATTTGTATTTAACCCAGAAATTTCAAAGTCCTCTTCGACATCACCTTCATCATTAACAGCATCATCTTCACTAACAGCATCGTCTTCACTAACAGCATCATCTTCATCATTAACAGCATCATCTTCATTAACTTCAACTGAATTTTCATTAGTTGCATCTAGGCTATCATAAAGGAAACTTTCTTCAGTTTCCATGCTGTCTTTGTCGTTTTTAAAGTGTTTTTCGAAGTGTGTCTTGTGTTTACTTTTGATGTGTCTCAAGAAACTTCTTCGTCCAGTAAATTTGGATTGACACCCAGATGTCCCACAAATAACGCAAAAATCAGGTTGCAGTGAGTGGCAGTTTCACATGTGCCTCACAAGCCATCTGTAATTTACTGTGCCATAATTACAATTTCGAAAGTGGCACGTGAATCTCATATTGCCTTTCTTTGCATCAGCACAAAAAAAATCAGGTATTATTATTATTTTTTTTTTTTACTCCCTGTCACTGTGCAATATTGCGCGGGAAATTTGAAGAAGCAAGTATGACAATACCATGTTTACATGGTAAATTTGTCCCCTCAAATCTCTTGCGCAACGAATGATTGGCGAAGACATGACATTTTGTTATGTTTGTAAAGTTTCAGTAGAATGTTCAGAAGCTGATAAACACTACAGACAGCATCGTGAAGATATGAAAAATTTGAATAAATGCAAAACATGTGGTTGTTTATTCTGTCATAGATATGCCTTAAAAAAACATGTTACTCACCATGGTATGGGAACAAAGATGTCAGAGAAATGTGATCATTGTGAGAAAACATTTGCTTCAAGACAGGGAATGAGAAATCATCATAAGAAGTACCACAGTGACCTAACTGGCGCTAGTAGTAAGCATAAATGCAAAACTTGTGACATTAGGGCTAAATGATCATAACCGTAGTGTTCATGGAGCAGAAAAACTCGTTTTTAAAGTTTGTTCAAAGTCATTTACATATTCTACTAATTTGACAAGACATCTGAAACACTTCTGTAATAAGCAGATGGTTGGTAAATTGTATGTTCGCAGGCATTGTCCACCTTCTGTACGTTTCAAAGAGAGACGATATGGAGTCTGTTATAAAAAAGGTCTCTCTGACACGAAAAAATAAAATTGGTTCAAATAAGTTTTTATTATGTTTTTCCGATTCTTCAGGTCTTATATTTTCAGAAAAACATAGCTTTTTGATGACTGTGTCTCGAAATTTTCAAAAATCGAGACTTTACTTAATGCTGGTAACAAATTTGTTTTGTCGGACGGAATTTGTTCTATTTAAGTTTATGGATCTTTAAATGATCACATAGATTTTGCTAAGGTATTGTTTTATGACAATTCAAAGCTTATAAAACAACTTAATTGGAAAAGTAAGGCATGGAACCTTCCCGCAAAGAATTATGGTTCAAAAAATCGTTTAGTCAGTGCTGCCTATTTTTTTTCCGTCCGACAATAAAGTCGAATCAAAAAAGTTCTTCACAGAAAAATACAGGACAACTACCAAATGTTTATGTTGCTAAAGTATCGACGTATATAAGAAAGATTATCATTTTAACTTGAAATACCTAATGTTGGTTTGTAATTGTCTGGAATTGCGATTTATTTTGAATAATTCCGTCCGACAAAAATAGACGAAAACTTTCTTCACTTCCAACCACCTCCAGAACATCAAAAAAAGTTCTTATTTCTTTCTCCTAAACTCTTACCAACTTACTTAATTTAGAAGGTCTAACGATAATCCCTCTCCTGGAGAATTGCCCCGCTGGAAATTGTCCCTGGAGCTTTGTGTTTGGGGGAATACATACAATGTAAAGATGAAGAATGTATGCGATACCCTGGTTTATGTCAGCAATGGTTTCAGGGACATTGTTTCTTTGAGTAAATTTACAACTTGAAGTATTTTTTCTGTTGTATTTGATGTTCCCTTTGATTTATTCACTTTTTGTCGGACGGAAATTTCGAGTGATATTAGTCAAATTATAGCTTTTCCTGGTTTCCTGGCAGTATAAAACTATAATGTCTTTTGTATCTACCGCTAGATGCAAATAGCTAATGACCTTTTGCTTTTCATCTTTCAAAACGTATGATAATTAAAAGTTTTACCAGTTTTTCTGCATTTTAATGTCGGACGGAAGTTGATTAAATGGCGCATTAATATCTTGTAATTTAAAAATTAGCCTCTTATATCATGGTGGTAAGTTGGAGACACTCTCTAGAAATAAGAATTAGGTCATTTTTTCCAAAAAAATCTTTATACATTTCTGAGTCAACATCGCTTCCGTCCGACAATTCCGTCTGACAAAACTTCCATTAGGGTGAATCTCGGCTCATATCGTTAGGTGTTGATCATGTACATGTTAAAAACTTTGTTTACATCGTTTAGTATATACTAAGTTATTATTTAAGGCATATCTCGTATGGAACTTGATGTTATTTTCGATAGAATAGCTAAAAAACCTTTAGTTTTGTCGAATCTCAATTTCTATCGATTCTGTCCGACAATTTACTTTTCCTTGTGATATTATAAAAGAAAAAACTTTTTCGATCTCATTCTCAATTGTTTTGGAAGAAGTTGGGTCCATACCAGCTAATCAACACTTAAAAATAGCACAATTGTTCCTCTAAAGTTTTTTGTGAGCGGTTAAAGTATCGATTTTCTGTCCGACAATTAACTGAATAAAAAAACAGACCCTATGCAATGGCTCACAATAAAGCTTTTCATGGAAGTAAAGGACGTTTCAAAACTTTTAAATCCCGATCTGGTAAATACCATCACAGAAAGAAAGAACATACCTGATTATGGGCAATGTTTTTATCTGACATTTCTATAGCTGTATTTTGTCTGAGAGATTCCAAAAACGTTACTTCCAAATTATTGTGTATTTATTTTATTACTTATTTCAATCTTCCTCTTTCTAGGTTTAACCCTAAACTAGAGTGTGATAATCAGTAATCATGCTTAGTTTAACGCAGTTTCCCCTATCGAAGCCACTAACAAAACTGACTTGTAATCATAACTGGGTATGATAACTTTCTGTTAACTTTGTATCGTCTTAAGCATATCCTACATTTTTGAGATTCGAAAAAAAATCAAAATAATCATAAGGTCTGATATGGCCCTGAGGAATTTTTAGATAAGTCGAAAAGACCAAATGGAAATCATTCATTATACTGCTTGATAGTTGATGTTATATCAACTATAATCCATAATAATAATACTATTATTACGAAATTAAATCCACTGTATATCCTTGAATAAACACCCTTATAATATTAATTTCTATTCATCTTTAGATTCGTACATCTTTAGATGTCGTCTATCTTTCATCAAAGAATCTTACAATTGCTCAAAGCGAAAATTTGTAGATGTCCAGAAAACCAAAAAAAGCATGAAGCATGAAACCTGTTATTTTTTCACTTAAAGAAAACGAATTGCAATATTCTTATGGTTGAGCTCTGGCCTGCATTATGTAAATAGTTTAAAGCAAGTTTATTTCTTGAAGTCAGTATCCTTTCACCCACTTACCCAGATAAATTAACAATGTTGAAACTGGTGCGAAAACGGTAAAGCGACCTGCATGTATGATAGATTGAGAGCCCGAATTTAATTTGTTTATATGTTTTTCGTACAAAAATAGATATGGAATCATCGTTTTCGCCATTTCCTGACAAACGTTAGCCAAAAATCAAATTTCTAATTAGCGCCCAATCTTGCAACGTATGAAGTAATTATTGTTTCGGTACTTCTAAAACCTGGTTCGGATCTGGTAATTACGGCTATTAAAAAAAGTTAATCGTTGCAATCGCCATTTCCATGGTGTGAACACACCAGTTTTTCTTTGTAATCAATCAGTAAGTTTTAGTACTTCATTGTCTTAATAGTCGGACATTTACGGCGGCTTTGATGATAACACTGAAGTTTAATCGTCGTAAACGACGAATCTGAACCAGGCTAAACAGACCATCGAATTTCTGTCCAATATTAAGTTAAATTGTCGCAGTATCACTCTTCTGGGAGAAATATTCAAATGTTAATGTAGACTGTACTTCGCGGTTGGTATGTAGGTGTTTAAATTATTTGCTAAGTTAAAGAATTGGAAATTAATCAGGGACTTAATGATGGGACGGGAATAAAAAATCTCTCTAACTCCATTTTTTGCTGGTTGAAAACCGCTTTAAACCAAATATATGGTAGAACGCCTCTTCTGAGAATATCTTTATATTAATCATGCGAAGTAACAAGATATGAAATCGTTTGTATACAGTGATCAAGAATCTGTGGTCTATCTGACATTTGTTCGAATAGGATATCATTTGAGAATTTCAAATATTTTCGCACGGAAGTTTTCCTATTGTATCCCATGACGATTATTCATACAATGTCTGATATGAGCGACATTAGTAGAGAATCCGCAAATTGCAAAAACAACAATCATTGAACGTCCGCAACAATCACTGAACGTCCACAACAATCATTGAACGTCCACAACAATCATTGAACGTCCACAACAATCATTGAACGTCCACAACAATCATTGAACGCAAATGAAGGAGTCAAAAGACTCCTTTTAGGTACTCAAGGATTACATGACTCCGAAAGGAGTCAAAATGACTCCCACAAAAGGATTCATCATAAAATAATTTTAAATGACACCGTTTAGGGAGTCATTTTGACTTCTTTCGGTACTCGGGATTGCATAACTCCTTTAAGGAGTCATTGAAATATAATTTTTAATGAAACCTTTTAGGGAGTCATTTTGACTCCTTTAGGGAGTCATAAAAGAGTCTGTTCGCAAAGAGTATGTTTTAGGAGTCAATTGACACCTTGAAATTTATCAGTGTATTCCTCCAGAGACAGGTAAATTATCCAAACATAACCTCTCTACTATTCATGAACTTCATCTTTGCCAATTACTTTCTGAAGTCTTTAAATCCCAAAACTTTGGAAATCCTGCTTTTATGTCTTGGTTGTTTCCGTCTAGGAAGATAACATGCACCCTTCGTTGCAAAAATCTCCTTTCTGTTCCTAAAAAGGTCCTGACGGTACGCCATGGATTTAATTCTTTTCCTTTTCGAGCTAGCATCTTGTGGAATAAACTTCCGGATGAAGTTAAGGACTCCGAAGATATTTTAACTTTTAAGTCTAGATTGATTAAGCTCAAACTTCTAAATCTTTGCACTTGTAATATTTGTAAAATTTACTGAATTCATACTTGTTGTTTTTTTTTTTATTGTTGGTGTAAATCTATATACTAATACGCGCTGTGCATCCAGTTTTTAGTTTAGAGAGTGACTGTTTCGGGTCGTTTGTAACGGTCAAAATCTACTTAATCATGGTCATATAGCGGCAGTTAGACCGCGCAAGACACATTCACGATTAGTATTAGCGGAAACCCTTGCAGCGCATTTCATCGTTTCAAATGTTTTGATTGTTCGCAAGATCAAGAATCGATAGCGTTGACGTTCGTTTGCTAGCAAGTTTTCATTTACTATTTTGAAAAGCAGGTAATGAAACATACGAGAGTAAGAAATTTCAAGACCACAAAGTTAATAACGAAAGTATTGCAAGAAGATTTATCAATGTTTTTATGGTAAGTACGCACTTGAACTTTTTTTTGTTTTGTTTTTCTTATAATATAAATAGGGTTTCTGCATCATTACTTTTCCTTTAGGGAAGACACGTAAAGACAATATATACGTGATTGAAGAAATGAATCTCATGGTTTTAAATATGACGTTCTGGGTTGGTGAAGAACAAATATTCTATATGGTGTCCAATCTTAGCTTCGTACAGAAAAACTCACTGGAAGGTATTAATTTGTTTACAATTGCATATTTTGACATGTTTACGACTTACGGGTTTGAATTTTTCTCTTAAACCTGTTTACCTTGGCTTATGGGTTGCACGAACAGTTACAGTCATCTTAATTGGATTTCTGCGTAAGCAAGAAATACTTTACGATCGTCCGTGTTTTTCTGGTTTTTTTTGGTTTTTTTTCATCTTACTGTCCAAACCTACGCATTTTTGTTTCTTAAATTTCATTGGTTCATAAAGAAGCCGTCTCAATCGTGATTGGTGCATAATGCCCGATTTCTACGAAAGGGTGCTAATATAGCCACCTTAACTTCAATAGCGACAGTTTATTGGCTTGATTTCCGCCATGTGATCATCCGGGTATTTTTCGACTTTACGTTTGCACGCCGTTTGCATAATGGCAGAAGAAACCGAAGAAACCCACATAGACTTCCACATTGATTGATCAATACTGAATAGATTTAAAAGAAGATTTACACTTTCAAAACCAAAAGTAAAGGGTATAAATTTATAATTATCTTACAATGATTCTACTGCGTTCATTCCTTTCTAAAAACAAGTTCTCAATGTTTTGTAAAAACAGTGTGTGCAACTTTTATTTTTTGGAAAATGTCTGGGATTCTTTTAAGCCTTTCTAGATACAAAATACCGTTTGTTTCATGTGTGAGCTGTAGTGCTTTTTAAGCTCTGGATACATACAGCTCAGCTCAGTTTCCTCTTCAGCTCCAACAACATACAAGGAATGTCTTGTCTACCCTCTGCCTGTGCATCTCATTTTATGTTTGATGTTTCTCTAGCTATTTCAGCTTATATACTTGTATAGTTCTTGGCTGTATTATCAATGTCCTGAGTTAGGAATGGAGACTTACTATTTATGATAGTAAATTGAAACTTACCTTGATTGTCTGTAAATTCTAAATACTGGACATCTTTTAACGCAAATTTCTGTTTTCAGTTATATTATAGTTTAGGTCATATTTTTCATAATCCTAATCTTTGTTTACTTTTTGTGTTTGGAAAGTCTTTTCATAATTAGGAAGATTGACCATACATACGTAATCACAGTGATAACTGAAAGCATATAAATTTGATGTTATTTTGTTCATTAAGTTTATTTGGAGTTAATGTAAGGTTCGTATTGTGTCAGTTATGCTTTCATAATGCCTTGGCATGTATACGTAATTAAAAATTTATTGCTTTTTAAGTTTCTGAATCAATTTTTATAATCTTTTCATGAAATTTAGTTCAGATAATGCATGTTTTTAAATTAAAAAGATGGCAATGACATATTGTTACTCGAATTAAAGCACAAATTTCTGTTTTCACTTATGTATGTTGATTATTTATTGGTTAGTCAAGTTTTGCATAGTGACAATTATGTTTTTTTCCAGATTTTTGGGGAGTACATTATCAGAAATTTAATAAATATATATTGCGGATTAAACTTTTCTTAAATTTCAAGAATGTCATAGTCTTTCTTTTTTGTAATGACAGCTATATATTTTTCAGTAATAATCATTCAGCTTGATTGTACAAACAGTTTTTTATGAAAAGCTAAAGAATGACATAAAGAAAAGCTCATTTTCCTCTTCGATTTTGCAGAAATCCTTCTGCCCGATAGGGCATCTTGTCTTTCTGTTGTTTTCATGTGGGCACAATTTATTTCTATATATCGTGAAAGGATTTCATATGAGTATTTTTTATGTGTTTCAGATCTTCATAGTAAAAAGATGATTATGATGTGCAGTGTTGATAATGAACAGGTGAAATACTTTATCTGGAATACCTACAGAGTTTTTAATTTAAAAGGAAGAGGAGTATTTTTTCCGTTTTGACGTTACATTTTTTAATCACGAGGAACCATTGCATCGCATCTCGAATTGAATAGGTGTTTTTAGGAAGACATTTCGAAAACTACATAACGTGATTAAAATTTTTGTAGCCATCTTTTTAAAGTCAAAACCCGTAAAAATATTTTACACGGGATGCAAGTGAAAAAAGCGGAGGCACAGCGCGTATTTTTTATTTTTGATGGGTTTCAGATCTTCCAAGTAAAACGATTTTTTTTGTTCTGCGCTCCAGTGTTGATAGCAAACTTGGAAAAACGTTTTATCTAGGTTGTGTCTGTTAAAGTGAGTCTTTACAATAAGAGAAACCATCGCATTGCCTCTTAAATTAGACTTGAAGTTATTTAGAAAACATCTCTAAAACCTCTAAGAAAATAACTGGTATTTTTATGGTCCGTGTTATTGACGAAGGGGTGACTACAACACTCATGTACTTTCTGTTTGTCATTTTTGAGACGTCAACCCGCAGAACTCGTAAAAAATTTTTACACCGGATACTAGTTAGATTTTAATCTACGGTAAACCAATTTGAAATAAATGAGATAAATAAATCTTACACGAAAACACGAAGATAAGTACTGATTAATATTCTTTCTTGAGAAAATACAGAAATGTGGCAAAAAAATCATTGAGGTGGCTTCATTGTTAATTATTATAAGTTCTTTGAACTTCACCATATAAATTACAAAATCAACATAGTTTTAGTTTGATATAATTTTAAACTCACAAAAGCGGCTGGTTGATGCATTTACGGCCTCAAATATCAATACTACATCAATACTACGGAATTAATCACCGTAGCGGTTTAAAGCAACTTTATTTACTCTGAAGTTTTTGGACTAAATTATTTGAAATATACATTTTAAAAAGCTCCCCTCTAATAAACGTCTCCATTTATTAATGCGCTGCCCCCTGAATTGGCCGAAAAAACATATAGTAAGTAAGTAAGTATTTATTTTATTACCACATAAACAAAAATAAAAGTAAAAATTACAAGAGCAATTATATTACATTTATCATAATTGTTGTGGAAGGAGACTATCCCAACAGCAAAGCTACACAAAGAGTTACAGTTATAGCATTTAAATATTTGCATTTTAACAAGCAAAGAAAAGCAAAATAACATTTCATTCTCTCCCTAAAACCAAAGCAACATGGCCGATTATTAATAACGTCCCACAAGGGAGAGAAAAACATAACACTTATTCTTTTCCATTTTCAGATGAGGACGATGTTGTTGATGTTTTGTAAAGTTGTTGTTTCAAATAAAAACACAAAATCAATTTTTTAATTAAACGCTGTGGGGCGACTTCAATGGGTGTCGAACACAACCGGTTTGTAACGTGAATATGAATATGTTCAAACTAAATGATATAAATAAGGGCGGTACAAATTGATAAATAAATATTAAAATAAGTTAAGTAATAAAAAAAGCTTACCAGCGTGCTATGAGTAGACACCCAAAGTATAGAGAGATATAGAGTGTGACATTGTTCTTTGCCAACTTGATTAAGAGAGAACAAAAATGCGAAACAGAAAAAAGATAGATATAAAACTCTCTTGAGAGCAACAAAAACTAAATAGAAGATAAATATGTACAAAGAAATTTTTAAAGCTTTTTACATACGTACAATAAAATTTTTATAGATTTTTTATTAACAATTAATTTTAATTACAAAAACGTGACATTCCCCAGCATTTTAAATTCATTGTTTTTGATTGTACATCAAATTCAGCTGGTCCATCAAGTCAATTTCATCAACAGAATGAATTACAACCAAGTCTCGTATACTGAAGGTTGTTTCGCGTTTAACATTTTCACTACTGTTTTGATACTCAACATCGACATTCCGAATTTTCGAATCCTTGCTTACAAACAGTTTCTTTATTCTACCCAATTGATAGTTTTTTGTCAAAATAGAATCTTTCTTGAGAAATAACACAATATCGCCTATCTTTACGTGTTGGTCATTCTTGAACCATTTTGGTTGGCTAATGAGTTTCGGGACGTTGGAAACAAGCCAATTATTAAACCAACAATTGAAGACTTCATTTATATGCTTGAGAATTTCATTAACATTTTGTGGTGTTTTGACTGGACCAATTGGTGAACGTTCATTATTTCGCCCAAGTAACAGCCGATTGGGCGTTAACAGATCCAAAGATTCGAACTCCGATACAATGTTGCCAAGAGCTAAAGGCATGTTATTTAAACTATTAGCTATCTCCATTGATAGAGTCTCCCATTGTATAATTGATAGTCGTCGAGCTGAAATTGTTCTTTCAATTGATCGTGAGATTTCTTTAATTTTCCGTTTGACTTTTCCATTGAAATTATGTGCCCAAACTGGACACACTTCAAATTCAAGTGAATGATCAATATTTAGCCTCGATTGGACGTCTTGGAAGTCGATCTTCATCTCTTCGCAGCCTTTAATAAGCTGACTTCCCGAGTCAATGTACAGTTTCTTCGGGTAGCCATGTTGACAAGCAAAACGAGTGAAGGCTTGAATAAATGCGGACGCACTATAATCGTCCATAATCTTTATTGACGTTGCCGAGGTCGTTGTACAGCAAAAGATTGCCATCCAAATTTTAATCGTAGACCGTTTATGATGGTTGCAGTAAGACTTTAGTGGACCTGAAAGATCAACCTGAGAAAAATAAAAAGCGGGTGCAATTGTCAAGTTGGGTGTAGAAAGCTTACCCATTTCGACGCTCACGGTCTTTTTGGCAAGATATCGACATTTGATACAGTTCTTCTTAACCTTTTTGACAATTTCTCGACCTTCAAGTATGTACGCTTTCTTCATCACAAATCGAAGAATCGATTCGTTACCGGCATGCTTTACTGTTTGATCGCGCCAGTGAACTTCATTGACAATACTATATGCGAGTGGAGAGTGCTTATCGATAATAGGCGCAAAGAAGGTTGTAGAATGTAGGTCATGCATAACTGGCGTCATTGGTGTAATGATGTTGATCTTTTCGTTCTGAAGGATTCGTCCAGAGTAGTAAAGAATACCGTCAACTTCTTCGGATATATTTACGTATTGACTTTTCTTTAAGAATCGTTTAATCTCCATCGTGGCCTTGGTAAAGAAGTAATTCTCAGCTTTTTTGATTTTGTACTCATCAAGGTTGATTCGTTGTTGATTTAGTGATGACTTCGTTTTACTTCTTGTTGAAATCGAACTTTGTTTGGATTTTGCTGCTCGTTTCAGTACTTTGATGAATTTTGTAACTAAAGCTAAAACTCGTACAACAGTTTTAAACCGGTATTTATTCGGATCAATTAAATAATCCAAGAAATTGTATCGCAATTGCACTTCACCGGGTACATTAATATTATCGTTGAGATCAGCCTTAACGAAAAACTGTTGTGGTGAATCTATCTGAATTTCTTTGGATACTTCTTTTATATCATTAGAGGTAAGAATAATTTCGCTTACCTTTTTCGTAGGAAAGGTTAATTCGTCAAATTTCATCCATGGTTGACCATTAAACCAGATTGAGTCTTCATTCACATCTTGTAAACTGACTCCCTTTCTTGTACCAAGATCAGCAAGCATATTAGTCGTTTGTACGTATCGCTAATCATTGATATCTGTGAAGCGCTGGATTTCAACTACACGGTTACGAACCCACTGCTTTAACACTTTCTCTTTGTTTGATATCCAGTGTAGCACTATTTGACTGTCAGTTAACTTTAAGCATCCAGCATGGAATTGACCGAATGCTTGCTTTACAACTTCCCCAGTGTGAGCATTCAACACCGCTGCTGTCAATTCTGCTCTAAGTTGGGTTGTTGGTGTTGAGTCAAGCTTTGATCTGGAAAAGACAAGTTCAGTGGAGTACTCTCCATTCTTTCTGAGAACTCGTGCATAGATAGCAGCACAAGCAGCTGACGTAGTGGCATCTCCGAAATCTAATGTTGCAATGTCGAGATTGGCTGCGTCATCCGGTATGAAAGTTCTTCGAAACTTGATATTTTTAATTTCTTGAATCATCTCAAAATGAGAAGTCCAGATAGCTCGAAGTGTGTCTGGCAAAACGTCGTCCCATTGGAAATTTCGTGTCACAAGCTCATGAAGATAGATTTTTAGACCAGCTGTAATAGGCGTGATTTTTCCTGTTGGATCAAAAATTTCGGAGACTTTTGAAATGCAATGGCGACGAGTGAGATAACTGGGATGGTTCTAGAGGAACAAGGCTTCTTTCCCCTTAGCTTCTTTGCAAAATTAATTTCTTGAATATCGCGAGATAGCTTATCGACTTTGGAGAACCATACCATTCCACCGACAGATATTGATTTTCCATCTGCTGATAAATTTTCTGGTGGATCTTGACCAGAAAAGGTGAATCCTTTAAGATGAAAACCACCTTTGTTAAGAACTATTTCAACATGATCGGCTGTCTCCATGGCGACATCTGTAGACGATTCTCCAGACATACGGTCGTCTACATAAAGATCATTTGAAACCACTTCATGGACACGAGGATACGTTTCTTTCGAGATGAATGATGTCTGACGAATAGCGTGTTCTGCCTGATTTCCGCTTGATTTCACCCCGTAAATCAATGTTTTGATTACCTTTTCTTCAGGCTGACGATTTTGATTGAGTTTGTTATCCCATAAATATCTTTGGAGGCACCAATGTTCTTCTACAGCTTTATTGTATTGTACATTTTCTGCACATCGGTATGATACGCGACTTTTCGACAACCCCAACGAATGATGATTTCAATTAATTTATTCATATTGTTTCTTCCTTTAGCGATGATGTTGTTCAAACTCACTCCGCTACTTGTTGGTTGAGAGGAATCGAAGACAACTCTACATGGTGTCGAAAGTGAGTTGACTTTCCAGACGGCGCGCCATGGAATATAATTATGTATTGGGCTGTTACGTAGCATTTCTTGTTGATTTGGAGTTAGATTTTTGACGAATTCAACATGACCCAACTTTTGTAATTTATTTTCTGATTCTGAAACGTCGTTTCTGTCATCTGGATTTTGGGAAAGCTTTCGAGTTTGTTGAAAGTAGACTTTTAATGCTTTTGGTCTATTTGGACTCAGTTTGACAATAGGGTTGTGAAGTAGCGGTAGTGAAGCAACTGTTTGTCGTTTATTGACGTCTACCTTGACGGATTTGACGATGATGTCTTGTTCCACTTCTTCTTGGATACTTCTTGATTCGTTGGTGCAATTATCTTTGCAATCCTTGCACGATCTGCATTTGATACATCTATATGGGATGCTGGCACCTGCAGACTCTGATTCAATAAAACGTAACTCGGCTTTCGAGATATGAGATTGTGAATCGAATGATACGTCGGATATATCATCTTTATAACCGAGTAACGAAACATCTGGGTTGACTTGATAGCCCACACGATAAATTTTAATTTGATTGTTGATAAAATCAAATTGACTATGTCCATGATTTGCAATTTGGTTGAAAATCTGGTGAGGACCACCAATAACGCCTCTTGTTCCATCAGAATTTTTGAATTTCGAACGATAAATTGTTAGCCCCGACGGAAGCTGGAATACGATCTCAGGATGATACCTCAAATACTTGATACCGATGATGAAGTCTACTTCTCCGCCAATTTCTGAAGGCAATTTAGGAAGATTGGAAACTACACCACCGTGTCGTGTGAATTCTCGTTGAATCTCTTTTTCGATTTCAGAAAGATGATAGCTCGGAAATTTTGATGTAACGTTATCCAAGCAAGGCCCAATGAAGGTTGCTTTTGATCCATCGTTGAGAGGAAACGAAACAGAATAGATACCATGATGAGATTTGATTGAAACATCTCCAACTCTTCCGAGATTGACAGGACCAGGATGCTTGAGATTTGAATGATTCGGCAGGTTTTGAATGGCATCGTACTTTGAAAGAAAATCGCTACAACCCGTGTCAAAAAACATCAAATATTGCCGACCATCAATTTGTATACGCTGAAGAAGGTAGATCGCTGCATCATTGGATGACGATGAGCGAAAGAGGATTGTTGAATGATGTGAAGATATTTCGAAAACGATGGAAGCGATGATTGACGTTTGAGGATGTACATTTCTTTGTACTTTCGAAGTAAATCCAAATTTTCGGTTAGGTGTTTGTGCTCATCACATACCAATATGTGCTTTTTCGTAGAGTACTTGTCATGTGACTCGTGTGGACAGCAAAAACCGTAATGACACCGGCCGTCCTTGTGTTCTCCTTTTGATACCAGAGCACCCGGAAATAAGCATTGGAAACAAAAGCCCCTATCCAAAAGCGCAGAGAATCGTTGATTTGGAGTCATATCCACGAATCGTTTGCAGGCATAATATTGGATGATTTTCGAGTTTCCCGGGCCATTGGAAGTGATGTGGTTTCCTTCTCCACAAAACGAGCAAATTGAAGAAGAATTTAAAGAATGATCTCTCTCACCATCCTGGTTGTTGAGTTGTCCTGTAGAGGAGTGGTGACCTTGTGGTTTTCTTTGCGACGAAACTTTTGATGGTTCTTCAGTTTTGTTTTTGATTAATAGCTTTTCTTGCTGAATGCGCATGTCCTTTTCGAGAAATGCAATAAACTTTAGCCACATGGTTTCACCTTCCGATTCATCTTCACAGGAGATTGTCAGCCATCTTTTTGTTCTACTTTCGCCTATCAATTTGTAGATTCGTTCTATTGCATTGCTGTAGTATAAGCGACCTTCGATTTTGTGAGTTTTGGCAAGCGTCATTAGATCTTTCATGGAACTGATAATTTCTTTCAAGGCTTTCACAGTTTTTTCGTGATCTCGTGATTTCAAAGAAATGTTTAAATTGTCGAGTTTAGTCAATTTTTTATTCAACATAATCTGAGGATCTCCGAATGACTTTTTGAGACGCTCCCAAATTTGGCCGATATCTTCTAAATCTTGGACAATTTTTAAAGCATAACCTTCGAGGTAGTTATTCTTAAGGAGATCGGCCAGCAAATGCTTAGGTATGGTCTTTTGATGAAATTTCAACTTCAGTTGAAAAGTGTGTAAATGTCAATTGGTGAGCAAAAACCTCCAAATTTGATTAATCTTATTTTAGTATTACTTTCAAGTAACAGTTTGTGCTTTTCAATTTCACGGTTGTCAATTTCAGCTTTTAAGTCACAAGAATATTTGTTAAAGGAAATAAGTAATTCTTCATACCATTGGCTTTGGTTGGGTCCTTTATTTTCTAGCAGTAGTAAAACTTGCTTTTGAAAGTTCTTCAGTCGATTACGCAATTCTGGAACTTCATCATTTCGTCGTTTCAGATTTGAATCGTCTAGCTTTGATGTGTCAACCAATTCTGACTTTATGGATTCGCGTAAGAGTTCCAAATGTCGAAGAACAAACATCACAATTGATTCGTCATTTTGTTTGAGGGCGGTTTCTTGTTGTCTTTTAATTTTCATTGCAGGTTTGACATCTAGAACGAATTTCTTTGCGACTTTGATTGTGTCCTGGAAATCAGCATCAAATTGCTTGGTTTTGGAATCGAGCAAAGAGATTTGGCCATGAACCTTTCTTATATTGGTACGCAATGTTTCGATTTTCTCGAGCAATTCTTTCAAATCTGCGAGGGTAAGTTCACCTTCGATCGGATTTTCGTCAACAAGATCAGCAACGTTGGATACTAAAGTAACAAATTCGACAGACAGACAGACCATTAAATTCTGACATGTCTGGATTGAGGGATAGATTTTCGATTTGATCGGCTAAATCGTTTATTTCGACTTTTTCGCCTGTATCAGCAAACTCTTGATAATCGATGCGCTTGTTGCGTTCACTTTTTCTCATTTGCTGTTTGAATTTGGGGCGACTTCAATGGGTGTCGAACACAACCGGTTTTTAACGTGAATATGAATATGTTCAAACTAAATGATATAAATAAGGGCAGTACAAATTGATAAATAAATATTAAAATAAGTTAAGTAATAAAAAAAAGCTTACCAGCGTGCTATGAGTAGACACCCAAAGTATAGGGAGATATAGAGTGTGACATTGTTCTTTGCCAACTTGATTAAGAGAGAACAAAAATGCGAAACAGAAAATAGATAGATATGAAACTCTCTTGAGAGCAACAAAAACTAAATAGAAGATAAATATGTACAAAGAAATTTTTAAAGCTTTTTACATACGTACAATAAAATTTTTATAGATTTTTTATTAACAATTAATTTTAATTACAAAAACGTCACAAACGCTCCCCTCTTTTAAACGCCTCTCTTCAATTACCGCCCCCTCTTTAATTGGAAAAAGCATTTATGATATGTGTAAAAAGTTACTAAAATCTGAGACTGAAATGTTCTGGGACACTCTGTATACTCTTCTTTTATGTTCAAATTTGGTTTAACAGAATCAATAATAGTCAGGAAGCTGAGAGCCAAAAATCAAAAAAAATTTGCCGGACAAATTGAAACTTTCAGAGTGTGTTCTCATGCATAAGAAGGTGCAAAAAATGTTTGCTTGACATTCTGGATTTTCTTGTGGGTCTTTCACAGCAGCAAAATGTGTTTTGATGACGTCACAACAGTAAATTGCTACTTAAATCTTTTTTTTTTTGTTGATCAGAACATAAAATTGTAAAAACTAATGAATAGTACTAACAAAAATACATTGAACAAGTATTTAGGTTTCATCATAATATTAACTGAATCGGGAAATATTGAATATTCGTTGTTTATGACGTCATAGGCATTATTCAAGTAAGTCACCTTCCCTATAGTCCGTAGTTTGACATTTTGCCGCTAAAATAGTCGAATAAATTTAATGTGGCAAATTCTCCGTGATGATTATCTTCATCACCATTTTCGTCGTCATCATTATCATCATCATCGTTCTCACAATCTTTACAATACTGCACATGTCCAACGAAATATAAAATACATATTTATATTTCGTTAACATGTCGGAGCACTTGATGCCATGATAATAACATAAACACCGGTTTGATTCGCATTTGGAGTTTTGACACATGCAATAAATGAAATCGACAAGGTCATCCGGCAAGGGTTTACACACAATCTACTTGATATTTAGTTCACCGTCGACCAGGGCCCACACATCCATTGGGATACTTAAGAAAACCCCTTTGGATGACTACTGTGGCATATGAAACTCGTTTTAGGTGGTACAGTAAAATATCTCTTGTTGGCGGTAATTGTTGTGGGTCCGGTTTTTGTTAATGGGACAAAAACTTCTTATAACGATTAATATCAACATTGTCACAATTTTTGATACCGTAAATACGAGATACGAAGATTTCAAATATAGGTAGTTGCTGCAGTAGTTTGCATAAAGAAGAACCTTCGTATCAGCTTCTTCTTGTTCGTTTCGTAAAGCCTGTACCTTTGATTTGTTGATAACACCATTTTCCAAAGAAATTTTGAAAAAATTTCTGCCCGCACTCACATATAGCTTGGCTCCATTATTAAAGTGGCTTTGTGAGCGTAAAAATGGGAACAATCATGTAACCAAAAATCTACCAACTCTTTCTTGTTCTGATCCACTGACATGAACTTTGACCATTGGTTGGGACATTTCTGTTCCGCACTCTTAATTTTGATGTGCAGCTCTCCTGATGACTTCCGTCGTTTTCGTTCATACGGTTTGATTGATTCTATGATTTTGTTCAGTTCTCAAATGGAATTCATCTGTTGCTAATAGGCATAGGCCTTAGCGTATTTATGTACAATCAAAATTAAAAAACAACATATGTGTTATAATAGTTCCAGACTCCTCAGCATGTAGATTCACAACGTCTAAATACTTTTGTTAGTTGAAAATATATCGTTAAGACAGAAGGTCATAGTGTGGAAGTTCTTTAATACTTCTCAATAATTTAATTTGCTACACTACCTTGTCTTTAAAGCCGGTTCAGACCTGGCCATTACGACGGTTAAAATTCAGTGTGATCGTCTAATGTGGACACTTTTGCAATCGTCAGAATTGCCGTAAATGCCTGGCGATTGCAAAGATTACTTTATGTTTTAATCGTCGTAATCGCCAGATCTGAACCGAACTTAACACTTTATCTATTGCATGGTGGAGTGTGAATTTCGGTAATACCGTCTCGCCCTCATAATAGTTACTAAAGTGTTCAAACATTTTTCCTCTGCCATTGATTAATGTATCAACAACAACAAAAAAAACATTCGGTCATGTAAATGTTTAAGAAGGCTTTAAAATTATGTTATTTCAACATCTAACATCAACTTTCGTTTATCACCAACATTTTTTTTTCATTTTCCCGCTCATTCGAATATTTACATTTTCACACGCGAAAGAGCTAAATGATTCAGTCAATGACGGGGGTATCAACAAAATGGCTTTTTGTAATTTTGACTCAAAAAGGTTGTTTAAAATATGTTTTCTTTATTCATTAAATTTTTTATACATGTTATTTTAATCTTCATCTCTATTTGAGAGACATTTTATGACTATTTGTTCTGCTTTAGAGGAGGATTTAGAATTATTTACCCCCTAAAAAGATGGAGCAAACATTACATCATGTTTTGCTTTGGCTTCTGAACAGACAAAATGATGGCTGTCAAGTTACAAATTTTTCAAACGTTTTAGTCGGTCACTTAACTCTTAATAACTTGATCCACAAGAAAAATTAGAGTTCCCAGCAAAGATAATTTGTTTTCTACTACTTCAAAGGTACTTTCTGTGTAGTTTTTATTTTGTCCCAAAAAAATGCCACTTTTGACTTTTCATTTGGCTCTCAGCTTCCTGACTATAAGCAACGCTTCCAGTGTCACTAAATGGTACACTGATTTACTTGAACGTACAATTGTTTCGATGTCATTGATTGTTAGGTCACAGCTGCAGGCTTGAAAATGATACGGGCGTTCCAATACACTTGTGGTATTTAAAGCGACATAGCATGTGTCGGGTCGTTTCACTGACATAGCTCGACGTACATCGAGAACATGAAATTTTTTATACGTCATTGATTTAGAGCCTTTCCAATTTCCAATTGGTTGCTTCAGAGAGGGCAAGTAAGCTTTATGGTGTAAATAACTTTACATGGCACCTACAAACGTTTCAAGTCACTTTCAAATTTATCTGTCATTTTTCTTCTACATTGAACAAAAATCATTTTCTTTTCCGGCTTTTCCTCTTCCTCCTCACGTCCTAACTTTTCATAAATTTTATCTAGTTTTATATCACGAAATATGTCATCCATGTATCATGAAAAGAGCTTTGCAAGACGGAGTAGATTTAAAAAAAGTATCAAAAATCGAAGTGTAGTGCTTTTGTAGAACTTCCGGCACCAGTTGGAAGGATCTCAGCACACTCCAACACCTCCAGCTGATAATAGAAATTTGTTTCACTTCGTGACATACTTGTTTTAAATCCTGTATCAGCCCTTGACTGGCTCTCATTCCAGATTATCTTTCTTTCTCGTTTGATTATGTAATGAATAAGCACTCTCTTTTATTCAAGTTTTTTACTTGCTTTGAAAGCATCAATAGACCTTTCCCGAATTTCAGTTTAAACTCTAAACTGTGACTGAGTTTCATATCTAACCTCGTTTTAATGCGATTCATTATTCCACTAATTTCATTACTTTATAACTTAGTAATAGTCTCTATTATTCTCAATTCCCATTCCAATAATTAGAAGCAGTTTAAATATTAAAAGCGAGGTTAGATACGACAACTCAGCCACAATGCATCGTTTAAACAGAAATTCGAGAAAGGTCTATTGTTGGGATATGATATAATTCCCTTTTTGTCAAAAATGAAATTTGTAAAGATATTATGGATAACAATCACTGTTGATGTAAAAATCTGTGTTGGTCGTTTATGAAAACACATGTGAAAACACAGTA
The DNA here is from genome assembly GCA_027922465.2 of Turritopsis dohrnii. NCBI lineage: Eukaryota > Metazoa > Cnidaria > Hydrozoa > Anthoathecata > Oceaniidae > Turritopsis > Turritopsis dohrnii. Next base: position 30,616 of record BQMF02000805.1, on the reverse strand, counting down.
TTGTGAAACTCCCTAATGGCGGCATTTTCATTAAAATTTTAACAATCTAAGTTGAAGTCTCCTAGGGCAAAAACATTTCTAAGTTGCTTTAGTTTTCTATTGGATTTGTTACCCAGTAACAGGAAGTTACTAGAAATTTCATATAAATTTTTCATTTTTATTTCAATAGATATTGAACATATAGAAACACAGATCATTGTTAGTTTTGTATTTTACACTCTTTCACGATTTTTTTTAATTATTAATTTATTCACGGCAGCAACTTCAGTTGATGCGGTGTTTAAAACCGCCTGTGTCAACATTTGAAAACGAACATGTCCGCGTAAGATATGCGTTCTTAAACCTTCGCCCAATTAAGATTTCAATTTCAATTTTGATAATGACCAGTGGAAGGTCTGGTCGAATATACAGTATTTTTTAGAAAACATATACGTCATCTTTGTTTTCTAAAACAAAAATGTTTAAGCTTCTGAATTCCAATTCATTTTACCGGCATAACAACGTATCACCACTTGGAACTTTCAGTTAAGGTACAGTTACAAAATAGCTGCATTGTTACAGCTAATGTTCATTGGCTTTATTGTTTTAGTACTTCAATGAAGACAACAAAGCTACTGGTTTGAAAACTAAGGAAGAGAAAATTAAACGCTAATTATGCAGGTCATCACATTACATTGAAAAAACATTTTAACTTAACAAGAATCCTTACAGAAAATAAAAGGAATATGATTATCGAAAATTAGGTAAAATGTGATTTTGTAATATTTGGTCCGTTGATTTTAATTCCTTATTAGAAGAACATTTCAAGCAGATGCCATGATACTCTTTATCCATTAATCCTTAAATTATCTCTCATTGTAACCCTTACCTTTAAACGTCATAACTATGATGTAATTAATCTTAACAGAAGAACTCCGTACAGTAATTTTTCCCCGTGGTATTTTCACGTTTTGTTAATGATGCAAACGTCATTATTCAAAGTAACACTTTCTTTTTATAAAGTTAGGATCAGATTCAGGGTCACGGCTAGTTTTTTTGCTTTTTTCTTACTCCCGTTGTTTGTATATCGTTCTACAATTTTTCCCTTTTGTCTTATACTAAAATCAGACTTTTATCTTTGAAACTCATCGTTTTTTCCAATTTTCTTTAACATTTGATCACTGTCACTTTGATGCCACTTTGATAAGCACGTTCTGTCTCGATCTTTTTTTAATTCCAAGTTGGTTTTGGTAAAATCATAATTAAATTGAATCTTTCTGACAATTAGCAATTCTCTCAATTAAAGGATTTTGTCTAGAAATTAAAACATTCGTTAATTATCCACATAAAAAAACATTGTCAATAAATGGTAATTGTCATAGCTGCCGATGTTGGTTAATATCTTTCGATGTGTGTGTCTTAATTCACAGCATATTTTCCTCCTTCATAACAAGAAAATCATTGTTCCAATTATTCCATAGGACGTATTTCACCTCTATTTTGAGTTAAGAGGTAGGCATTAGACAGAGTTTATTTTCTATAAAAGTTTTTATCCTCTGTAACCAAGTAATAAACATAGAAATTGAAATTTGCTATGATAAAGTCTGCAGCAAGTTCGTAAAAACCAGTTTCGCTTGCAAACTTGCAGGATCACTTTAGGAAACAATATAGGTCTGGAAAACTCTCCAACTGCTGACATTAGATTTCTCTCAACTTTTAACAGTTCATTATTCAAATTTCAAAAGACTTTCATTTTCGTTGATTGGTAATATGAATTAAAGATTTAAGACAACTGTGAAATCAAGTTTTCATTTCACTATTTGTAGTTTCAAAAGAAAAACCGGAACACCAACAGTCCTTAAACAACAACCAAAATTCCTGAAGCATTTTATGGTTGTAAGTGCGTTACTTTCTTATTAGGCGATACGGTGAACTTTCAAGGAATCAGGAAATTTGTTCGAGATAGAGAAACTTCGAAATATAGAGATAAAAAATAGCTTAGAGAGTACGCAATTGTCCAAGGGACCGAGCTTTGTATCGGAAGTAGTCGAGACAGAGAGAGTCAATTGTATGTTTCTCACTAAACAGAATATTGATAGAAAAATAGTACAGATACTCAAAGCTAAAGATAATGTATACAATAATAGAATGTCAAAGAAATAGTTTGCTTGAGAACGTAGAAATCCAATTGAATATTACTTCTCACTTTTTATTAATTAATCAACTTTATCAATGTTTTGCCAAGCAAAGAAAGATAGAGGGAATACACAAAGCTATGGTATATTAACTACATATTTACTATAAGGTACACATATAATTCATTGTATATTTTCTATGTTAAATGAAACAGTAATTAATTATTAATTAGACAGTTGGCATGAAACGACTTTAGCACAAAAAATTGTCGGTATCAGTACTTCACACAAATTCACAATGAAAGCATCACAGTTAATGATTCTCTGTTTCATAGGCACTATTATTTATTGTCCAGAAGCTAGCACGCCCAACTATCAGTACTTGCAAAAGCAACTGAATTTTCCTGGTACAATTGGTTGGATGAGCGTGAAGTGTTACAAAAATTCCACACTGAATGTTATACCTATTGATAGAATAGCGAACATCAGTTCAAAAGAAGAATGCGCTATATCTTGCATCAAATCCCAAGATGGGTGTAAGAGTGCGAATCTGATAAAACAAAACGATGGATATGAATGCCAAATCTTGGCCACCGACAAATTTCGTAATCCTGATGATTTTGCATCAAATGATTTTTCAAGCCATCTTGCTATTGAAGTAGATACTTGATGTAGTTGTTAATTATTTAATGGAGAACAACTCTCAAAGACTTTAAAATGGAAATTTATTATTTACTGGGATTAATCATGAAGTGAAGTTAGTGGTAGAGGTTTACTATTAGAACAGAAGGTTTGGATTCAACACCTAGCTGAGTAACACATGCCAGTAACAGTGTGAATCAGCCCTCATTTTGAGGGGGATTGATGTCTGTTGCGGTTGTTTATTAGTAGTTGAAGCGTTCTTGAGTCTTCTGAAACATCATCTTAACCCTTCATAGAAACCTCATTGATAACGGTTCTATGACAATTGGAGAGGTCGTTCTGGATAAATGTTTATATTTAGACGACTTAATTACAACAACAACCATACGAATCACAAACAAATCACTCTGATGATGTCTTCTCGTTTGTGAGGACGAATATACAATACAAAAAAAGTTGTTTAAGCTTCTTCTTACTTTATAACTCATCAAATGACAAACACATTTTCACTTCGATAAAACTCTAATTTTTGATTTTCTATATAATTTTGGTTCGATTAGCACACCACGCCTTTGAGCATACTTAGATTATGCAACATAAACATCTATAAATATTCAAAATCCAGCATCGAATTCAAACTAGAGTCCAGATTTTTTTGGTGAACTGAAGGCGATACCTCTAACAAAAAGTGCGAAAGATGTTATCAAACTCTTTCTGGTTTTCACGATTTGTGTACAATGTCACTATTTTTTTTGTCATGTCAATACATCCAATAAAGTTTAACAATCATGTAGACTCGTAGCGATTTGGGCTCTGTTTTTTTATTCAGTTGATTGTCGGACGGAAAATCGATAGTTTAAACCTTTACAGAAAACTAAAGAGGAACAACTATGCTATTGTTAAGTGTTGATTAGGTGGTATGGACCTAATTTATTCTCAAACAATTAAAAGTGAGATCGAAAAAGTTTTTCCTTTTTTACTATAGCAAGGAAAAGTAAATTGTCGGACAGAATCGATAGAAATTGATATTGAACAAAAGGTTTTTTAAGTATTCTATCGAAAATAATATGAAGTTCCATACGAGATATGTCTAAAATAATAACTTAGTATATACTAAACGATATGAACAAACTTTTTAACATGCACATAATCAACATGTAGCGATATAAGCCAAAATTCAGTGTCTCCAACATACTGCCATGATATAAGGGGCCAATTTTTAAGTTTTATAAGATATTAACGCGCCATTTAATCAGCTTCCGTCCGACAATAAAATACAGATAAAATAGAAAAACTGTAATTATCATACGTTTTGAAAGATGAAAGGGCAAAGGTCATTAGTTATTTTCATCAAGGCGTAAATACAAAAAACAGGAAACCAGGAAAATCTATAAACTGACTTATGTCATTCAAAACTTCTGTCCGACAAAAAGTGAATAAATCAAAGGAACATCGAATACAACAGAACAAATACTTCAAGTTGTAAATCTACTCAAAGAAACAATGACCCTGAAGCTATTCCTGACATAAACCAGGGCATTGGATCCATTTTTCACCTTTGACATTGCATTCCTCCAGACACAAGGCACAGTGATTTTCGTCAGATAGCTAATTCTGATTATTCATGACGACAAATAACAAAAATGTAAACATTCGAATCGCGAATGTTGTAAAATCACTGCATTGCAAATACAAAATCAAAACAAATAGAAAGAAGACTAAAAACCAGGAAAGACACATGTTGTTTACTCACACGAGCATTTCATGCTACATTCGATGAAATTCTGTTGTGTCAATTTTTGCATTTGTTTGACACCATGTTGTCTGATGTTGCATGACTACACAATAAAATGAACATGATCATTTTGTTATAACGTGCTGTAGTAATTTTTTTATAATGTTGTATTGATTTGGCATATCAAAGCAACATTTCTTAAAAAACTTTGAATTTTGAACGTTAAATTGAACGTCAAATCGAATGGTTACCATGATGGTATCTAAAGATTTAACTTATTTTCGAAAATGAAATATTTTAGAGACAATGTTGCAAGTAAATAACCACCCCTCAAACGATTGCAACATTTTTGCAGATGTTGCATCAAATGTTGCATGAAATGTTGTGTTCGTTTGGCCAGCACTGAAAGGGTGGTTGCTGTGGTAGTGGTGCGAAAACTATTTTTCGACAATAAATTGAATGATTATTTGTTATAACATTGGAGAAAACATGCAAGTGGCGTTAGAAGTCTACTGAATTCTAAATTAAGTAAGTTGGTAAGAGATTAGTAGAAGGAAATAAGAACTTTATTGATGTTCTGGAGATCGCTGGGGGTGAAGAAATTTTTTATCTATTTTTGTCGGACGGAATCACTCAAAATAAATCGCTATTCCCGACAATTGAAAACCAAAATCAGGTATTTCAAGTGAAAATGATAATCTTTCTTACATACATCGATACTTTAAAAACATAAACATTTGGTAGTTATAATTCACTGTTGTCAGACGGAAAAAACATAGCGAGCACTGTTTAAAAGGATTTTTTTCATAATTCTTTCCGGTAAAGGTTTTATGCCTTCATTTTTCACTTAAGTTGTTTCTAAGCTTTGAATCGCCATAAAACAATGCTTTAGCAGAACTTTTAACTCTTTAAAAGATCTATAAACTTAAATAGAAAAAATTCCGTCCGACAAAACAAATTCGTTACCAGCATTAAGCAAAATGTCGATTTTTGAAAATTTCGAGACACAGTCATCAAAAAGTTTTGTTTTTCTGAAAATATAAAAAAGTATAAAGAACCGAAAAAATATAACAAAAACCTACTTTAACCAATTTCATTTTTTTGTGTCAACGAGACCTTTTTTATAACAGAGTCTTTGTCATCATAAAAGTTATGGAAAAATGTCTTAACCATGAAGAATGCAGAACACATGTCATTACAATTTCTCTTTTTTACTAGCATTCAGTTTATTTTTCTCAATATAACGCAATGCTATGATGTATTATATGATGACCTGGGTTTGAGGTTGGGTGTCAAAATTACGTAAAAAAACTTCTTCTTACTCTATTAAGAACGTAATTACCGGTAATTACGAAGGAATCGTCAAATTCTCTGATGCCAGCCCTTTTAATTAAAGGAGAACAGCTAGATTCGAAAAATCTCAAGTTTATTTTCTTGTGTGATTTGTTGGATTTCTGCAAAAACAACAAATAAATTAAAACCGGCTCTCTTTTTCTTCTTTTCCTTCTATTACTTACTGTCCAAACCTAGCGGGTTTTTTGAAAATTCATGCCTGCGATTAGATGAAACCAAAGCACCGTGCCATGCATGTCAACGTGAAGAAACCCTTTTAGATTTACACAAGTGGATTTTTAATATGAAAAACGAAAATGTATAGAAGAAACTTATAATTATCTTGAACTGTGATCCTTCTTTTCTAACTAAAACAAAATTCTCAACGTTTTGTAAACAGAAGAGTCAAAAAGGTATATATTTGTTTGTTTTTAGTGGAAAAATGTCTTGAGATTCTTTAAGCCTGAAAACATCTTTGTTTGTTTCGTATATAGGCTTTTATGATTTTTAAGCTCTGGATACTTAAGCTCAGTTCAGTTTCCTGTTAAGTTTCAACATCAAAAATGTTTGTCTACTCTCTGCACCACTTACTTTTAATGTTTGATGTTTTAATGTTTTTAATATTTTAAATCAGTTTTTAAGTTATACACTGCCGATAATGACCCTTACTATGAATGGCTTTCCTAATCATCGAATTAAAGCATCTTCCAACTGTCTGTAAATTCAGAACACTGCACATCATGAAACACAATATAAAATTTCCTTGGTTGAAATTAAGGAAGTTGGTTTGAAGCATCAGACTAAGCATGTAACTCATCACCATTTATAACTGTTGACAGTTCTTCTATTAAAGTGTTCCGGTTGACAATATCGGCAGCTTTACTCATCCAGTAGTAAAAGAAAAGCAGGGTGATTTTGCGATGTTACAGCTTTTTCAGTCAGGATTTTAGTAGCAAAAACGTGATCAGTGATATACTGCTAAGCTTAAGCCAAATAGTTCCATGAGTCCGTTCGATTTGACCATTTCCAGTTGCTGTACCGGTGTTGTATGTATCTGCTATGTGTTTGTAAATCACCAGGACAGTTCTCAAATAACTCAGCTTTGATACCATCTATACCAGCACCATTGTTGTTTTTTAAAGAAAGTGTAACCTTTTTAACTTCATCTGCTGTGAATTGAATACTCATTGGCTTTGGCTGAACATTTATGATGTTGTTGTCTCTTTTAAAGAACTGTTTTTGGAAATGGTTTTTGATCATTTTTGTTTGTTGTTGACTATTCGCTGGTTAGGAGCCAGATTCTGTTGTTATTGCGAGAAGAGCTTTCGGTTTCATTTTCTGTAGTTGTTTAATGACTTTAAACATCCTGGATGCATTATCTTTCTTTACTTCAATTTCTATTAGATGTTCTTTAATTACTTTTTCTTTCTCCTTCTTTATTTTATCGTGAATTTCTGCTAACACTTGACTTCTCTCAGCTCTTAGTTGGTTCATCTCTTTCAAAAATCTCGTCAATTTTCAGCTTCAGGTTTTCTTGTTTTTCTGAAATTTGGATTATATCAGTATTTCTACTTTGATGGTGTTTTTCTTTTAAACCAAGTTTTTTAGATGCATCACTCTTGATAGCTTTTACTAGATGGGTCCATTTTTCTTGTGATTCATTAAAGAGGATAGCATTGGAAGTTGTTTTGAGACTTGATTTGTGAATTCAGATTTTTTGTCGATGTTGAGTAGACTATTGATGTTTATATCTATCGATGATTTTACTCTAATTGTATACGGCCACTATGCAGAAATCCATTTCTATTATTTTCTGATGGTGTATCATGCGGTTGTTTTTCACTAGTATGTAATCGATTTGGTTTCTGTATTTCTTTTTCCTTTAGCTAGATGGTTTTGCTGGTGAAGTCCAGGTCGTTATGAGTGACGGCTTATGTTTAAAGAAGGTGTTTATCAGTCGCATCTTGTTTAGCTTTGCACATTCTAGCAAATGTCGCCCATTCTCATTGACATTTCCATATCCACCAATGGTACTTTGATAAATCTTTTACTTTTTTGCCTTCCGGTTTTCGCATTGAAGTCACCTGTAATGATGGTAATGTGCCTTGATTTATGTGACGTAATGAGGCTGTTCAGGTCTGAGTAAAACTTATCTTTCTCGCCAGGGTCTTTTATAGCTTTATCGAGAGTTGGGACATACGCACTTATTATATGAATCGTTTGGTTCTTGCTGTTTTTCATAGTGATTTGACATAGCCTTTCACTTACTGGTTTGAAATCAGCGTTGATATTCGACGGTAACACTGTCGCCACCCCTTTTTCTGATGTTTTGTCTGATCTGGAGTAGTAAAGATTATATTACTTATTCGAGAATGATGTTATCACTTTCATGCCATCACCTTGAATATGCGTTTTTTGTATAGCAATAGCGTTAAGTCTGTACTTTTCGAAATTATTTGCGATCATTTTTTTTCTAGCTCGATGTTACCAAACCTTGGCAGTTGAAGGTAGCAAGTCTTTGAGTCGTTATTTTTCTTCTGTTTGTATTGTTCAGCGTTTGTGGCATCTCTCTTCAGTAGAAAAGATCGAGCTGCGCGACTATCCTCGTCGTTGTCAACTTAATTTGTCGATATCGGGTCAGAGATTTTGGTGGCGTGTGTATGCCATCTTTAACCGTCATCGGTGTTCCTTACAGAATGGAGAGTTAAATTGCTTTGGTGATCCTATTGTTTGTTTTCATGTTTTACACACATGTGTGTGGATTATATAATGGTCTGTTCAACAGTCGTGATGAAAAGTTGGTCAAACGTGACCTCGATTTCATCATGAAACTTGCGAAGAAACACAAAGAAGAACGACAAAGCCAGGACAACAAGATTCAAAATAAGGTGAAATTTTTTTTTGAAGAATTTAAACTTGCAGTAATGGAAAGACTTTGAATTCTTACTTGTAGAAACGTTAACGTCTGTTTATCTTTTAAGCTTTTACGATAAAAGTCAATTTACACTATGAAAAATCGCCTACTCGCGGGGGACGGGGATAGTATGGCGATCATTACCAATGATTTCCTTTTGTAATATAGCCTCAAACCATTTATGCCCAATCCATAAGGCCTTGAAATCTAGTACCGAAGTACCTGCCTGCTTGTAGTGATCCCCCCCCTCAATTATCCACCCAAACCAACAATTTCTACCACCAATCCTGTTAGAATTCTACGAGAAGAAGGAGCATAAAACTGGAGACCAGATAAAAAAAAGCCTTGGCATTAGAATCTGTCAATAGGTAAAGTAGATATAAAGCAGAAAATTCGTCAAATATTCGTCGTTTCCGACCGACAAAGTTTTACCGATAAGGTATTTCATATTAATAACATGGAGAAATATTCTTTTTAAAATCGGCTGGGAAAGTTACATTTGGTTTAAATCGTGCAACAATTACGATTCTCCCTTTGTTCTTTGACCAACCGGCTCCAAATTCTTTTGAAGACTTCCATACCAATGTAGTAAAAGCAGAATAACTGTTTGATTCAGGATGTTCGAAATCATACTTTTCTTTTTCGACGTACCTGTAATGAAATACAGAAGTTTCTTCTTTATGGTGATTACAATTGGACTTACCTGTAAGATCCTTGTAAACTAATAAATCAACAAGAATTTCTGTAATATTGACGTGTTCCTTAGGGACAAGTAAAGGACTCAAATATTTTAGGTTGGTCTATCTTATTATACTAATTCGCAATTGTGTGTCACACTTTTATTTTAGAGAGTGACATATTTGTTTTTTTTTTCACAGTCAAATCCTTCTTATTTTTTCCCTTTTTGTCGTAAAACCACGTAGAGCGAGAACACTTTTTCTCATATCCCGCGATTAGTATATGCTCCTCCGTTTTGTTATTTTTGGTTTGCGCAGTGGAAATCAGCCGAAAAACGTCTTTGGAGGAGTGCGAGCAATGCAATCTTCTTCGTTCGAAATTTGTCAACGATCATTTCGTGAGCAAGAAACTTCGCGAAGAAGACGTGTTTCTTTTTATATACGAATATTTTAATTTAAATTTGATTGTTTTTGGCAGCGAATCGACGAAAGAACTGACGAAGAAACACAGGTTTGTATGCACGAAGGTATTGTTATTATTATAAAACGTTTTATTATCGGGTAGCACGTGTAAGTGAGTTAGTTGTTTGTTTACAATGAAAAATCATATTTAGATATACAGAAGAAGTGCAGTGAAGTTTTTAAAAATTAGCTGCAGAAAGATCGAACGAACAAAAGGTATTATTATAAAACTTTTATTTTTGATTAATAAAAGAACAAGTTAGGTACATGTATTTGTATTTAAATGTATTTAAATGTTTGTTTACGTTTTAGTTATCAAATATCGCTATACAGAAGAAAGTGTAGTGAAGAAATGCAGAACAAAATGATGTTTATTTACACAGTAAGGAATGGTTTTAATTTAGTTTTGAAAGATTAAATACTATAGCTTTGAATAGATATCTTATTATATGAGTTCTTTCGTTTAGTTTATATGCTGCTGGATGAAAAACGCGCACTATTATTATTTTTATAGTTAGCAAAGAAGATTTGATTTAATTTATTTATTTACAGATCAATTAAAAATGGTCCCACAGCTATGACTGTTTTCCTTTCTCATGGCTGTGGAAGTAGGGAACGAGTTGTGCTGTCAAATTGTATCTATTGACAATGTTTGATGCTTTGTCTGCATGCCTTTCTGCCAGCCATTTATGCCTTTTGTTTTGGTTTGCTTAAATATGGTTGCAGTAGTAGTAAGCATTGCAGCTGTTCTTTACTGAAATCTTTTTCTTTTAGGTCAGAAAAGAAAAAGTGTAGCTATTTATAAACGAAATTTATAAATGTATAAATGAAACACATGGTATGTTGAGAAGGTTATTTAAGAGAAGAATGGATTATGTATTTCATTGCGATTGTACTACAAAAAAGAAGCATTGCTGGGGTATATTTTTCTTCAGTTTACGGCATTCATTATTTTGTGTTATGTTAATTGCTACATACATACTTGCTAGGTATATAAGTTTAGCATTATGTTTTTATTTATTGCTTTTAATATCTTCTGGGTATTCAATTATGGTTTTGGTGAAATTAGGGCATTTTGTTGTTTCAATTATTTTTATTAATTTGATGTTTGGTTGTGTATGCCAGGTAAAAGTCTTTATTCTGTTCAGCTCCAGTGTTGAGTGAACCCGTATTGACTCACGGTATCGGTTGACTTTATAGACCAAATTTTGTTTTTAATTGTTATCTATAGGATAAATGCGTACTTGAATTTTCTTTTTGTTTTTTCTTTCTTTTTGTTTTATTTTTTATTTCAATATTGTTATAGCATGATTAGGTTTTCGGTATTACAATTCAAGTATTAATTTTTTAGGTAATAATAAAAAAAGCATAAAGAAATGAAACTCATGGTTTTAATCATGACGTTGATGGTTTTGGGAAGAACAGACTACATATCATTTCAAAAATTCATTAATGGTTGCAGTCGAGTAATAACTTTGGAACAAAAGAAAAAGTTGGAAGGTATCAATTTGTTTTGAATTAACATTTTGTAATGTTTGGTTTCGTATGTCTGGGTAAACAGTTCTATGTTATATATTGCCATTTTCTTTACATTAAAGTTACTTCTCTTCTGCGTATAAATATATTATTCTGAGCCATGTTGCTATTTGTTTCTGTTTTTAATCTTCTGAATGTAAGAAATGAATTAAAAAATTAATGCCTGTAGAAACTTTTACACGAGTTAAATTCTGTAACACAACGCATACTGAACATGGGTGGCGATTGAATTGAAATTTTCATCACGGGGATCGTTCACGGGAAAGGCGATTTTGACCAATCCTTTTCGAAGTTAAGTTCGGTAAAAAGGTTTTACCCGGGATACTAGTCTATATTCTAATACGCGCTGTGCATCCAGTTTTTAGTTTAGAGAGTGAAAGTTTCGGGTCGGTCAAAATCTTTTTAATCGTGGTCATATAACGGCAGTTAAACCGCGCATGACACATTCAGGATAAGTATAAGCGGAAACCCTGACAGCGCATTTGATCGTTCAAATGTTTTGATTGTTTGCAAAATCAAGAATCGACAGCGTTTTCATTTGCTATTTTGAAAACGAGGTAATAAAACATACGAGAGTAAAAAATCTCAAGACAACGAAGTTAGTAATGAAATTACTGCACGAAGATTTATTAATGTTTTTAGGGTAAGTAAGCTCTTGAACTTTTTTTGTTTGTTTTGTTTTTCTTATAATATAAATAGGGTTGCTGCACCATCACTTCTCCTTTAGAGAAGACCAATAAAAACAATGAAATTTGAAGAAATGAATTTTAAATCATGACGTTCTGGGTTGGTGAAGAACAATATTCTATTTTAATATCCAACCTTATCTTCGTAAAAAGAAAATCACTCGAAGGTATTAATTTGTGTTGACACGTTTACGAATTACGGGTTTGGCTTTTCAAAATAGCAAATAGCAAAATAGTTTCTGTTTATTTTGGATTATGGGTTCCATGAACAGTTACAGCCATTTTAATCTTTCTGTTGTTTTCATGTGCGCACAATTTATTTCCAGATCGTATCGTGAAAGGATTTAATATGAGTATTTTTTATGTGTTTCAGATCTTCCGAGTAAAAAGATGTTTACGATGTGCAGTGCTGACAATGAACAGGTAAAATGCTTTATCTGGAATACCTACAGAGTTTTTAATTAAAAAGGTGAGGTGTACTTTGACGTTACATTTATTAATCACGTGGAACCATTGCATTGCATATTGAATCGTACAAGGCGCTTTTTGAGAATTACATTTTTGATGGTCCGCGCAGGGCTGTGATGTTTAGTCGCCGACATCTCGGTAACGGTTACTGTATTTTTCAGATCAGTTGGATGTACTTTCTCAGCATCGTTCCGTGATTAAAATTTTTGTAGCCATTTTCTGAGACGTCATTTTAAAAATCAAAACACGTAAAATATTTTACACAAGATATTTTAGAGAGTGAAAATAGCGGATGCACAGCGCGCATATATTATTTTTGATGGGTTTCAGATCTTCCAAGTAAAACGATTTTTTTGTTCTACGCCGCAGTGTTGATTGCCAACTTGGAAAAATGTTTTATCTAGGTTGTGTCTGTTTAAGTGGATCTTTAAAATCAGGGGAACCATCGCATTGCCTCCTAAATTAGACTTGAAGTTATTTGGAAAACATTTTTAAAACCTCTAAGAAAATAAATGGTAGTTTTATGGTCCGCGTTATTGACGAAGTTGTGACTACAACACTAACGCACTTTCTGTTTGTCATTTTGTAAATTAATTTGCATATTTGCATTTCTGAGACGTCATTTTCAAGAATTAAAATCAGTAAAAATTTTTTACACGGGTTACTAGTTTTATATATTTTGCTTTAATCGATTGTATTACATACAGTATCGATTGGAAGGTATTTCACAGCTTTTATCTTATTGCTATTGTATGTGGCACTAAATACGTCAATTATAATAAATGTTGCTTGAAAGTAAAACGTTTCTCACCAAGCCTCTACAGCTTCCTCGCAAGCTCGAATTTCGTCTGGATTGTTCTCAGTTGCGTAAAAAACATTTTCTCCTTGATCGCTTACGTTTGAATGTTCCCATTTCCCGGTGTTTATAAGATGCAATGCCCATTGTCTGGCGTCGTTCGCTAAACTTTCATCCCATCTTAATTCTGGTGCTTGATGTTTCACACGGAAGTTGTTGACGGCATTTAAAATAGTATCTGATGAGAGGTAAATGAAAATCATTAATGAGCTCAAAAATATATCTAACTCAACCAACACGCTGTTGTTGCAAAAAATGACTTATATGATATTACAGATTAAAGAAGTTCTTTGTCCTTTTACTGCCTACATATGCCAATTTTTAATGACTTAAAGAGGGAATATGTAAGCGAAGGACATCATTAAACTTACTATGAAAGTTCCTGGTCGACATAACTGAAAAAAAAGCAAATAAATTTCAGATTCCAAAACGTTGAAAACTGATAAGAAAAAATGGAACAAACTGTTTATTAAGAATTTACTAAAACTATTACAAAACTACGTCAAAAGAAAAAAACGATCACCGCATTTTCTTGAAAAGGAATTTTAACTTGTAAAAAACATAACTTACCCTTTGTTGATCTGCCAATACGTAAAACAGGAAGAACATGAACGTGTGGCTTAACAAGCATAAAATATTTAGCAACTACTTGAATATAATATTATTAGTGTCTTACAATAACAATAACAGTATCAGGTTAAATGTTCTTCAATACGAAGAAATATGTGATGCGGCCTAAATGGAAAACAATTCTTAATGCCATTCTTAGTACATATTGTTAAGGATTGCTAGAGCTGAAATTCAAGAAATTGTATGAATCTAAACACATAACCATTTTGCTTTCATTTTGGATACTTTAGCTTGCAAACAAAAATTAAATTTTATGGTATATAAATTATGTAACAGGACTAGAGATTTTTTACTAAGTTCATACATAAAATTTAAATTCCTTTGAAATTTAATCAATTTAGCTGAATACTGCCTAACACCGATTTTGTCTCCATGCAGAATGTAACCAACGAAATGCTTTGCCTTTGCATGTAGCCGTTATAAACATTGGAATTGTTTTTATGCAAAGTTGGCTAGAATGTGTATCTTTATTCAATTGCATTCAATTGCTCGATTTCTATGTCGTGCTCAAGCATTTCAGGAAAAAAGTTTTCATTTTTTATGACCGTGTTGATTTACTAGCTTCTTTTCGTTGAATTTAGATAATGAAGCATTGATGATCATTTCGGCTTGATAAACAATTTTCCTGTTTATATTTGAGAGCAAACGTCGATCCACAAGATTGCTTTGTAAAAGAATTTCATCAGAATATTCACCTGCTCTCACTGGAAACTGTCCCCAATTGGCCTTCGAACATAATCTCAATAACCATAGTGTCACATGTGATGTGACTGTGGCAAATCTTGAATGCATTAAAAAAATTGGCTGTAAGTTTGGTACAAAAGCAGAAGATGTCAATGGCCAGATTAAATTAAAAAATAAAGACATTGTTTTCATTTCTGATTTGTGCTAAAACTTGCAAGAAATGCACTTGCAGACATGAAGGAAATGATTGATTTTGATGGCAATACAATAAAATGACAACATATTCACTTATTAAATAATCTTAATTAAGATTAAAGTTTGGTAATAAAGTTTCCCAAAAGGCAAGCAGAGTTCCATCGAAACAAATTGAATGTCGAAATTGCTGTGCATACCTTGAGCAATTTTTTTTTTGATAAATACAGGTCATCCTGATTTTGCAGATCTTTGTGGCACTATAAATTTCAATTGAATCGTTGACTGTCCATTCGATGTTTTAAACATCACAAGAAAAGGAAAAGAAAAAGAAAGAAAGGAAAAAGAAAAGAAAAATGTAAGAAAAAGATTAATTTAATCAACATAGGATGAGAAAAAGAATAATTTTGCGAGATACTTTAAGCGAGTTAATGCTAAAGTTGAGTTGTCATCAACAGCAAGGTAATTTTGTAACAAGTTCCAAGATAAAACAGCTTGGTAACAAAGTGAGTTGTTGCCAAAGGAGACAGTTGTCACCTTTGGTAGTTTAAGTAATCCAGGTTTAGCGCGACTTAGATGACCACGATTATGCAGATTTAATCGCTGCAGATTAAATGTAGTAGAGAGAGCAGAGGGTAACTGGCTGTTAAAGAACTTAAATACAAAAAGTATGTTTAAGAATTTAACGAAATCAAAAAATGACAAGATTTTATATCGAAGAAAAGGAGGTGAAGAAGCAGCACGAAAATCAGAAAAAGACATGATTCGCAAAGATTGTTTTTGAAGAGTAAGAATACGATTACTGTTGATGTTATTACGTTGACCCCAGATTTGAGCACCGTATGGAAGATGAGAATGAAATAAAGAAAATTAAAGAGAAAAGAGGATGTTTTTAGACAGAAAATGACGAAGTTTACTCAGAGCACCGTTAGCGCACTTGAGTTTACTACAAACAAAGTTTATATGATATTTCCAACTGAGAAATTTGATAAGACGTTTATGCATTAGTTTTTGAAAAATCTTATCGATGTTAGACAAAAGAGATATTGGTCTAAAATTTCCAACCTCTAATGGCGAGCCTTTGTTTTTATAGACAGGAATAACGAGAGCTTCCTTGAGCTTAGTAGGAAAGACCCCAGTAGAAAAAGAAAGGTTCATGATATCAGCAAGAATAACAGAGAGATGGTCTTTCACTGCTGAAATGACAGGAAGAGGTAAACTGTGAGGACCAGGAGCTTTGTGTTTTTCCAGGGAAAGAAGAATTTCTAAAACCTCAAGTGGAGAAGTAGGGGAAGTAAAGAAAAAGTTAGCGTTTCGGTTTTTGAGCCAATTGGAGAAATGGTGTCGGGTGAAAGGAGTTTTCGAGCGAATTTTGTCAGCAATGGAGGAGAAAAAATCATTAAAAGCTTCAGAAACCTTTGCAGGATCCCGAAGTAATCGAATTATTGAGTATTAGAGAGATAGAAGAATCTGACTTAATAGATTTAGACGAGATTATTTCACGAACGCCTACCGAAATTTTCCGGAGATTAGTAGAGTTGGATAGAAAATAGCAAGAATAGTGAAGTTTTTTACTGAGACGAAGCAAAGAAACTATGCGATTACGATAAAAGTTATACCTAGAACTTAGAAAAGATATGATATCAGGAGA
Organism: Turritopsis dohrnii; assembly: GCA_027922465.2. Taxonomy (NCBI): domain Eukaryota; kingdom Metazoa; phylum Cnidaria; class Hydrozoa; order Anthoathecata; family Oceaniidae; genus Turritopsis; species Turritopsis dohrnii. The sequence goes on along the minus strand of BQMF02000805.1, from coordinate 14,037 downwards.
AGAAGCAGAAAGGTAGCCACGAAAAAGATTGTTCCTAACTTTCATCGATACAAGAAGACCTTTGCTTATCCAAGGTTTATTAAAAAGATTCGATTCACGACGAGTGTTTTTACCAAAGGAACATGGTCGTGAAAGAAGAATTTACATCACCTTCCTCGATTTTTAAAATTCCATTCCAATTTAAAAGTTCAAATTGGGTTTTAAATTGTTCGTGGTTGAATTTAGAGTTCAAGAGTTCCAATTAACTGGTAATCTAACAACAACCTTATATACAATTCAAGCAAAACAAACACCATCTTATTTTCTCCTTCTAAAATGACATATATACTATTAAACTACATGACATAGCATTAGAGCAGATGCAGCGTTTACAGAATGTAACTCTAAATTATGTTAAGAGACACTTCCCACTAAAGAAGGAGTTCTAAAATAAATTTGCTGCCTGTTTAGAGAAGGAAAACCGTCAGCTATATGTAAAATTTCTTAAGAAGCAATTAACGATACAAACTGGCAAAGTTATCTAAAACTTACTTTACGACAAAGCAACATTCGATCAAGCACCGAATCCGTCCCAATCCAATGTAGTACCACTAGTAATAACACAATTGATGGCATCGCGTGCATTAAATGATTTACCAGCACAAAGAAATTATTCCAAAAGTAATTCAAAACTTTCGCTCGTCTTATATTTCAGTGATTTACGCCCAAGGTTTTTTTTACTTATTTTAATGGTTCTTTTTAAATTTGAATCCACGAATTCTTTGCACAATTCCTATTTCAGACTTACACACAACATAATTCATTGCTTAGTACAATTAACAATCCAACCATAACGTATGTTACTTCCATTGTTTTAATCTATATAAGACTCATTGGGTTTAGTAAGCTGACTATTAAAATTCCCATTTGTTTTTTCTTTTTTGCGGACAGTTTGGACCCTCTCCTTAATGTTGCTTCTCTCCATAATAATTCACGCAACTTGCTGTTTGTTTATTTCACATCGAATTTAAATTTTACCGTGTACGCTTTGGTTCTCTCCATAAGTTTAAGCTGCAAGTGTTTAAGAATTAAAAATGGCAGAGAAGTTCCATGTGTATTGACATTTCTTTTATCTTGATTATTAAGATACAAGCAATGGTATCACGGCTTAATTTCATTGCCAGACCTTTGTTCACTGCCATGGAATGACTGATTTTTTATCTTATGATCCTTCCCAAACCTCAGTTAACTTAATGATGCTTTATCTTAACTTCCTTTCCTGACTATCCGTACAGATAGATAAAACCACTGAAAAATAAAAGTTTAGTTTTCTTCCTAGAACTCTGTTAGTTTTTCCTGTTGAGAATAACAATCTGATTTTCAAGTGGACCAATCAAAATATGTCAAACTGTGTTTGCACCAATCACTGATAACTTGCACACGTCGTATGAGTAGTTAGGAAGCATTTGTCACATTGCAAACGTGTTATCACAATGTACACTTTGGTGTTCGGTAAGAATTAAATTTATATCGTTTGATTCTAAAAGGATGACGAAGCTCGCTGTTTTGTTGCTATAGTAACAGATTTTTTTGTCTTTGCCCATTTCCAGATAAATATCACAGCTGCGGCAATAGTAGTGTTAGGCTTCCCACTGCATTTAAATTGTTTCCTCTTCTTTGACACAAAGCAGACATGCTGATAACTTTACTACTTTTGAAGACATTACCTTTGGGGTCTGTTTTTTTATTCAGTTAGTTGTCGGACGGAAAATCGATACTTTAACCGCTCACAAAAAACTTTAGAGGAACAATTGTGCTATTTTTAAGTGTTGATTAGCTGGTATGGACCCAACTTCTTCCAAAACAATTGAGAATGAGATCGAAAAAGTTTTTTCTTTTATAATATCACAAGGAAAAGTAAATTGTCGGACGGAATCGATAGAAATTGAGATTGGACAAAACTAAAGATTTTTTAGCTATTCTATCGAAAATAACATCAAGTTCCATACGAGATATGCCTTAAATAATAACTTAGTATATACTAAACGATGTAAACAAAGTTTTTAACATGTACATGATCAACACCTAACGATATGAGCCGAAATTCACCCTAATGGAAGTTTTGTCGGACGGAATTGTCGGACGGAAGCAATGTTGACTCACAAATGTATAAAGATTTTTTTGGAAAAAATGACCTAATTCTTATTTCTAGAGAGTGTCTCCAACTTACCACCATGATATAAGAGGCTAATTTTTAAATTACAAGATATTAATGCGCCATTTAATCAACTTCCGTCCGACAATAAAATGCAGAAAAACTGGTAAAACTTTTAATTATCATACGTTTTGAAAGATGAAAAGCAAAAGGTCATTAGCTATTTGCATCTAGCGGTAGATACAAAAGACATTATAGTTTTATACTGCCAGGAAACCAGGAAAAGCTATAATTTGACTAATATCACTCGAAATTTCCGTCCGACAAAAAGTGAATAAATCAAAGGGAACATCAAATACAACAGAAAAAATACTTCAAGTTGTAAATTTACTCAAAGAAACAATGTCCCTGAAACCATTGCTGACATAAACCAGGGCATCGCATACATTCTTCATCTTTACATTGTATGTATTCCCCCAAACACAAAGCTCCAGGGACAATTTCCAGCGGGGCAATTCTCCAGGAGAGGGATTATCGTTAGACCTTCTAAATTAAGTAAGTTGGTAAGAGTTTAGGAGAAAGAAATAAGAACTTTTTTTGATGTTATGGAGGTGGTTGGAAGTGAAGAAAGTTTTCGTCTATTTTTGTCGGACGGAATCATTCAAAATAAATCGCAATTCCAGACAATTACAAACCAACATTAGGTATTTCAAGTTAAAATGATAATCTTTCTTATATACGTCGATACTTTAGCAACATAAACATTTGGTAGTTGTCCTGTATTTTTCTGTGAAGAACTTTTTTGATTCGACTTTATTGTCGGACGGAAAAAAATAGGGAGCACTGACTAAACGATTTTTTGAACCATAATTCTTTGCGGGAAGGTTCCATGCCTTACTTTTCCAATTAAGTTGTTTTATAAGCTTTGAATTGTCATAAAACAATACCTTAGCAAAATCTATGTGATCATTTAAAGATCCATAAACTTAAATAGAACAAATTCCGTCCGACAAAACAAATTTGTTACCAGCATTAAGTAAAGTCTCGATTTTTGAAAATTCATCATAAAGCTATGTTTTTCTGAAAATATAAGACCTGAAGAATCGGAAAAACATAATAAAAACCTATTTGAACCAATTTTATTTTTTCGTGTCAGCGAGACTTTTTGTATAACAGACTCTTTGTTCAAGATTTGCATTCAAAACCAGTCTAGAGAACGGTCTATATCTTCCATCTTGTTTCTTTATGATATATTTTCCAATTCTAAAGCTACACGATGGAGATTATTTACATGAGAGATTAAATTAACTAGTTTACGGAACGAAAGCAAATGCGAGATAACTACAGCTCCAACTAACTCCTATCCAATCTCTATAAAAAATTTGAAATTCGATGTTATCATATATAAAAGTATATGAAGAATAATCATAAACATAAAAAAGCGGCCCTTGTTGGACCTTTTTACGTTGCGTACATTTATACAAAGTGTTTGGAGGTCTGGTAATCAAACTAACCTATGCAACAGTAGCATAATGTTAGTTTACCAAGCTACAACGTCCATCGTTTTATTGCAGTGAACAGAGGTCTAGTAATCAAGTAAGCTCCAATATAAGTGGTTTTATCTGAGTGAACGAAGGTCTGATAATGAGATGAAGCTGTAGTTTGTAGCATGGATTTGTTTCGTGACCTAGAACTGAAGTCTCGGAAGGAAACAAAGCTACAACAACGGTTTTTCTATTTAAGTGGATAGAGGACTGGGAAGAAAATTACAATATATCGTCAATCGTTTCATCGCAATGAACAGAGGTCTGGGTAATGTTAAACAACATGGCATTAGTTTTGTAAAAATGGTAAAAGTGTGAGGTCTTCTGTAATACGAATATTGTGCATATAAGTATTACATGGCTATATTGGAAAATATCTGAAATGGTTGGCAAATATTTGACCGTCTACACATGACTTTGTTCCTGCCAGGAATTATGTTCAGTCATGAGGAATGAAACAAAATTTATTAACAAGTCATTGCTAATCTTTCGTTTTATTTCTTTACTTTAGATCCGATTGATGAAATCTAATCGCTTTCATTCTTCCCAAACTTTCAACCACAAAAACATAATTAGCAAGAGGCTGATTCATTAAAACAGATTCATTAAAAAGCGTCTTGTAAGTTTACCAAAATACCCTCGCTCAGCTTTTTACCTCCAAATAATTTTGCCCTAGTTTTTTTAATTTCACACGCCCTCTAATTAATGCACACGGGCAATTCTTAGCAAAAGTTGTAATTTATTATCTTCTTATTTTGCTCGCGTGTCTGGTAACTTACTAAGATGGAGTAGTGCCCGTACCATCCATTTCAGGATCTTTTTAATTCCTGTAATCTGTGTTAACCGTGTGAATTCTAGTTTTGCACTTATCTTCATTTCGAGCATCATATCCATTTTGCTTTCAAAAATATAGCCATTTCGCACCATATTGCATTCTTTCTAGTACATGACTTAAGGGGTATTAGCCTCAAAAATCTGAAATTTTTCAAAAACTTAAAAAAAGCCTTTTCAAGTATTTTGATGTATAGGAAATACGATGAGAAGGTTTTTGGGACTGCTATTATCTTATAAATTGCCCAAAATCTCATTTTAAAATACCTGATAATGTTCCAAGATGCTTAGCAACGCCCTTAGCAACACCTTTTCCCCCTTAAAAACAGTCAAAATTAGTCCTAATCCAGGAGAAAAAAAAAGTTGGCTGGTGTGTACAAGGCCTTAAATTTTGCTTAATTCGAACAATCGAGGCAAAGACATCCGTGAAAAACGTTTTGCCTCGTTATTTTGAAGCAGATATTTTTACTGAACTGACTGTGAATATACATCTCTTTACTTGAAGAATAGTTGGAAAATGGGAAGTTATGACAGGGTCAAACAGTCTACAAAGTATTTTAAGAAGCGAAAGGAATTTTGTAAGAAGAAAGATGATGGTCAACCTCGTACCCAGGGTTTCTTGCCTTTTCGATATACGGACGGCGGCAAAGAAGACCCTGGCGAACGCCGATTAAAATTTCCCATATTTCGGGAAATTTATGATCACATTTTAAGACCTATTTCAGTAAGCATAAACTGTAAGCATGAAAGAAGACATAATAAAAAACTGAAGAATGATAACTGCAGAATACATATTTCAGTATGAGTATATTTCCTAATCATTTTTCATATTTCACTCCAACTTCTTCATAAGGTTTCTTCTTATATATATTATGATTGTGCGGATACTGATAATACGAATACACGTTTCGTGATATAAGAAACATTTATAAGAGACATGAGACTAAAATCTGAGAAAAATTAAGAAACATGGTTAGGCTGAACTCTTGATGAACATATTTTCAACAACAGCGAGAATATTTAACATCAACGAATAAATCGAAAACGTTTCCTCAAATTTTTCCATGTTTTCCACTTTCATGTCATCTTCTTGTATGGTCAGTCTCTATGTCAATAAATTCATGTGTCTCTTATATAAACAAATATGTGTATATATGTTTATATAATAAAACAAGACAACAAATCTTTTAAATAAAGCAAAAGCTTTTCGATTATTATCATCCACAGTGCTAAAAGTAAAATGTTTTAAATGAACATTTTACTGGAGATGATAACATCGAAAAGCTTTTGCTTTTATTTTATGATATATTTGCAAACTGGCATACATAATTTAAATATGTTTATAACTAAAAATTTTGTTACATGTAATTTATGTAATATATATTGTTGTATGGTTGTGTGTTGTATAAAAGGTGGTATTAAAGTAATAAGATGTATTGAAAACTTTTAAGTAAAAACTTGTGTGTGATTAAGTGAGGATTAGATATTGTCACGTACTGTTGCAGAAAAATATGACATTTTTCACATTATTTTTAGTGAAAATGTTTGTCAGTTGCAGTCATTTTTTTGTAATACAAAACATACATGTCATACTTAAAAATTTCAAAACATCTTATTGTGTTTACATTCACATAATAATAATACTTATATATCATATTATCTTCACAGTCTAGATGTTCTTTTAGGAAAAAACCTTTTGTGTTTATTTAGTAAAAACTTATCAAAATTCATAACAAAGATACTTTCTTTTCAGCCATTTATGAATATCTAGGATACAGATTCTGAAACAACCACACCTACATTACAAAAATACATGTATACTCAAAATCACAAAAATAATAAAATATATATATACTGGTTTATTCAATCAGATTTATCTGAGATTTTCACAATTTTATGCTTTGTGAAGTACAACAGTTTGTTATTAATGAATTTTGTAAGTTTAACAGATAAGACGAGTTGGAAGAAATAATAATTATCAAAGACCTGTCAAAAACAATAATTCGTGTTTGAAATACAAACATTTGTAGCTTACTGTTTGCCAGCAGCTGGCCAAGTAACAAAAATTACCTTGTGCACGTTGCTAACTAAGTGTTTGCATAATTATTATTTATTTATGTAAATCAGTAATCCTTAGATTAGAGAGCGTTGGAGATGTCATAAAATGGCAAATCATTGCTCCTAAAAACACTTGCAATTTCTTCTTCCGCACCACTTTCGACCATGTTTTCGACACAGCTAAAAATTTCCGATTTCCCGAATGTTCTCAAAACAAACAAACGGCCTTTGCTTATACTTCGACCAATCAGATTGCAATTTTAATCGGCGTTCGCCAGGGTCTTCTTCGCCGCCAACACCGTATATCGAAAAGGCAAGAAACCCTGGGTACGAGGTTGAGATGATGGTGTAAATATTGTAAATAGTACTGAAATTGGTGTAAATAAGGAGTTGGATGATGTAAATAATGAAGAAACATTTTCTGCAAATCAAAATGGTGAGCATTCTAAGAAACAGTCCATATCTTCAGTAAAATATACGTATGATAGACAGTAAAGTAATTACTGGACACAGACTTATTGATACTGAGGTGTTGTCTAACATTTTCAAGGAGCTAGGCTGCCCTCACTGTTACAAAAAACATTTGTTGTTGACTGAAAAGAGTAAACAAAAGAAATGCTTCTCTTCAATGCTAGTTTTAAACTGTTCCTGTGGCTACGTTAGAGAGTTTTATTCTTCAAATAAAAGTGGAAATGGATATGATGTTAATAGAAGGATGGTGTATGCTATGAGATCAATAGGACAGGGTCACTCCGGCATTGAAAAATTTACATCATTAATGAATATGCCGAAACCTATGGCAGTAAGTACGTATGACAAGATAGTGAACAAAATGTCAGCTGCTGCATCTGATATTGCAAGTAATACTGAAGCTGCATTGTCTATACGAGAAACAAAATTGAAAAATAATTCTGATGAACCGGTTGACATCGCTGTTTCTGTAGCTGGTACTTGGCAGCGCCGTGGTTTTTCTTCGAATAATGGTGTTGTCGCGGCTCTTTCTGTTGATACCGGGAAGGTTATAGATGTCGAGCCGATGAGTAAAATATGTAAAGCATGCAACATGATTCCTGGTCTGTATACATTGAAAGGTTGTAACGATTTGAATAGGAGGCGAGTAAGTGTCGCAGAGTACAAAAACTCTGAACATGTCAAATTACGCCGCAAACTGATTCGTGGAAAGCGTTACCATACCCAAGACTGTCATGAACAATCTGAAGGAAAAGTTTATGATGCCGGTGGATTTTAGCTGTTTAAACTTATCTCAGTATATTTATATATTTTTTTGAGGTTTTCATGTCAAATGAAGTAGAGTTTTGATCAATATTTACATTTTTAAACTTTTTGTTGTCGTTTTCCGTAATTTTCGCAATATCGCATTTTTCAAGACGCCGCCGAGAATATCTGAAAAACCGTTTGACGGATTTTGATGAAATTTCCAGTATTTACTCTTCTCATTAAATACTACAAAATGAGCGAAACAGAATTTTATTTTATATAACAATATATGTTATATTTCCTGGTAAATTTGCAAAATAAATGAAATTTTTGAGCATAGTTTTCCAAAATGGCGGATGCATTTTTAATGAGGGTACTCGAAAATTTGTTTCGCTCATTTTGTACAATGTTGTAATTGCTATTACTCCTCAAAATTTCAGACATTTCGCAGTAACGGTTTGCCAGATTTTCTTGGCGGTGTGAACATACCAAAATTTTAGTTGTCGCTAAGCAACTCGGTAACCATAGCAACCGATTAAATTTTTTTTCATTTTTGGAAATGGTTTTTGATTTATGATCAATTTATCCAATAATCATTATTATATGGACAATATTGTTGGAGATAATATTTTGAGGCTGATACCCCCTTAAGCCTCTACTGATTATTTTCTTATTTTTGGACCATTTTAAAACCAAAATCTTTGTTTCTGTCATGTCCCAATTACGTCATCTTTTCTTCTTAGTTATGGTTTTCAACCACTTAACCGTGTTTATTTTGGAAAACTCACTTAAAACGTATCTCGCTATGTTTTTTCATATAAAACTGTCTTAAATTAAACGGACTTTATCAAAACACGTTTTACTTCTGTATGAAAGGGTAATGTTAGTTATTTTAAACATGACAAGAGCCATATGGCACAAAACGGTAGCAGCATTTCAACTCGCAATGTACAAAAATAAAAAGATTCTAAATTAATTAGTCTGAAAGCCCCATGAAGCTTTGTCGAACTTTGTTTATCTCTTAGGCTTAAATTAAGGCAATTTTCATTTGAAAAAGTGTAAACAGGGCTTAACTAAAACCACCAGAAAACTATTTGATACAAACAAAAGAAATATGCACAATACACGAAACTATGTTTTTTTATATCAGAGTTTTTTTTATAAAAAGAAAGCTGTAAGACCGAAAAGAAAAAAAAAATAAACGTCTTCTAAAAATATAAGAAACGAAGTAAAACCGTTTCAAACTTTAATCCAAGACATTTTTGTAGACAAGCAAACCAAATACACACGTACAAAATATAAAAAAATGTAAAATGCTTTTAAAAGGTTTAAGCTCGATGAATTTTCATGAATCTTTGTAACTGCAAGAAGAAGAGAGCTTCGAACTTCGAAGCACAAGACGTTCCAAAACCAAATCTTAAGTTTACTTTAACCGTGTTTCAAATTAGGTGCAACTAAAGTTCCCCACCGTGTTTTTAATAGGAAAATGTTTATTTAATGGCGAATCTATGGTAAAATACTAAAAGAACGTATGAAGAATGTTTTGATAGTTATAAAAATTATTAGCCTCCGTTCTTTAGTTGCAATTTACGCAGTTTCGGAAGCGACATTGGTAAGCTGCACAGGCTAAACTGCCATTTCGGTCGGTAGTAGGAGGAGGAGGAGGAGAAGGAGGAGGAGTAGTCCAAGGGTGTTTTAATACGGTATTCGCTTCGCTGCTACCGTAATTAAAGCTAGTTTTAATTTTCTTGTGAACAGGGTAACTCAGTTTGCTAATTTGTGTCGAAATAAAGAGCTGCTGCAGTGTACGGCACACGCTGATTACGGGAAAAGTGGGAATTTTGGCTTTACTGAAGGGATTGTAAAAATAACCTACGCTGGAATGGAAATGGAAAGGTAAGTTTTGAATTTATTTGACCATGGGAAGGTGTAATTTCATGAACTGTAACTCACCAAAGAATACCATATTTTCGATATCGCTTGTACACCGAGAGCGAATGCTACTGTGCACATACGCAGTAGAAGCAAGACTGTTGATTGCGAAAAAGCATGCAAATGGTGGTTGCCCAAATTTTAATTGTGTTTATTTTTTGTTTCCCAGCAAATGCCTTTTGAAATTCGAATCACAGACAAAGCGAATTTTTTTTAAATTACCAATATATCCGTGTCCTCCTTTTCTTCTTCCTTTGGTTTTCTGTTTTCCTGTTCTGTTTTCTTTTTTGGATTTCTGCGAAAGCAAGAAATACCTTAAAACCGGCTTTGGTTTTTGGATTTCTGCGTAGCAAGAAATACTTTACGATCGTCGTTGTTTTTCTCAGTTTTTTTTTTTGTATTCCTGCGTAAGCAAGGAATACTTTGAAACAGTTCGTGTTTTTTGTATTCCTGCGTAAGCAAGGAATACTTTGAAACCGTTCGTGTTTTTTGTATTCCTGCGTAAGCAAGGAATACTTTGAAACCGTTCGTGTTTTTTTTGTTTTTTTTTTTCACTGTCCAAATCTAGACCAATTTTTGTCGATGGGAAATAGCCACTTAAATCATTAATGTTCCCAACTTACATTCTTTTTATGATTTAACAGTCTAAACTCACACTATATTCATTGTATACAAGTACTTTGCTTGAAAAGGCTCTAAAAGTGTAAAATATAAGCTCTAGTGAAAGGAATAATTAACATATGGCTAAATCGCAGATGCCAAGGTAGAAATGTTGTTTCATGTGAGTCTTATGCAACGTTCTTAAGTTTTCCGTAGTTGTTTTAAAAATGGAAGCGAAGAAGCACGCGTAGATCTGAGAAAATTTCTTGGTTGAATATATGAATATAGAAGAGGTTATACGGCTGTGAAACTTAAAAGAATCAAGAACATTTATGATCTAAACTGATAATCTACGTGAAACTAATACTCTTAGTAGTTATTCGTGATAAATAAGCAGTTTTCGATGCTTCAAATCAGATATGAACGACTACAAAAACGGTATGCTTACATCGATTTAAAAAAATGCGTAAGGTTTCTATTAGTCTTTTTCTAAATATAATACAATTTTCTATTTCATGTTCCTAGGTAAGCTATCCTGTTTTTATAAAGCTCTGGAATCTTGAAGCACAGCTTATCTTCCTCATCAGCTTATACCCATTTTATTAATCAATAGATGACCACTTTTTTAATTGACTAGTCGAATTTAAAATATTGTATGATTTTAAAATTTGTATACTATCAAGCTGACGATAAAAAGGAAACACAGATATTTTTATTATTTCGCAAGGCCAAGTAAAAGTTTTTGTTATGAAGTTCAGGTACAAACAACATAAAGATTTTCATACTGTATAGTTTTAAAAGGAGTATTTTGAAACGTCCACGGAAGAGTGTTCTCTAATGGATTTTTAAACTGACGGTGTTCCTTTTTAAGCTTGATCTCCGGCAAAATTTTTCAAAGTCTCTTAACGTTTATGATGCTCTCGGGAATGTAATTAAATGAATTAGAAGTTATTACTATTTACGCCACAGATTTTCCCTTCAAAACTTAATGTGACAAAGTTTTCATTACTTAAATACTTTTTGAAGATGCTTTAGGGAATATAACTATGAATAAAAAAGTTTTTGAAAAAATCTCTAAATGATGAAAACAGTGCAGTTTCTAGAAATAACAAATATTACTTCTTTCACATTCACCTTTTAAAGCACAGATTATTCTTAACACGATAATCTTTTAATTAGTTAATTGCTTCTTGAAGATACTTTAGGGAGTACAACTTCGAATGGAAATCTTTTTAAAAAAATCTCGAAATTGATGCAAGACTGAAATTTTATATGAAACAACAGAGTTTAATAGTTATCGTAGCTAAAAGGTAAAATGTAAAATACTGCAAACATCATTCCGCATTATGCATATGGTTTTAAAGCGTGAACTAACACTCATTTCTTTCTGAAAAGGCTCCAGAAAGTCTTACAGTCACCCGCAGGAATACTTCTGCCCGGTAGGGCATCTTGTTTTGTTTTGTTTTTTTTTCACTGTCCAAACCTAGACCAATTTTTGTCGATGGGAAATAGCCACTCAAATCATTAATGTTACCAACTTACATTCTTTTTATGATTTAACAGTCTAAACTCACACTATATTCATTGTATACAAGTACTTTGCTTGAAAAGACTCTAAAAGTGTAAAGTATAAGCTCTAGTGAAAGGAATAACTAACATATGGCTAAATCGCAGATGCCAGGTAGAAATGTTGTTTCATGTGAGTCTTATGCAACGTTCTTAAATTTTCCGTAGTTGTTTTAAAAATGGAAGCGAAAAAGCATGCGTAGATCTGTGAAAGTTTCTTTATTGAATATATGGATATAGAAGAGGTTGTAGTACAGCTGTAAAACTTAAAAGAATCAAGAACATTTATGATCCAAGCTGATAATCTACGTGAAACTAATATTCTTAGTAGTCATTCTTGACAAATAAGCAGTTCTTGATGCTTCAAAACAGATATGAACGACTACCAATAGGCTATGTTTATATCGATTTAATGCGTAAGGTTTCTATTAGTCTTTCTAAATGTAATACAATTTTTTAATTCATGTTCCTAGATAAGCTACCCTGTTTTTATAAAGCTCTGGAATCTTGAAGCACAGCTTATCTTCCTCATCAGCTTATACCCATTTTATTAATCAATAGATGACCACTTTTTTAATTGACTAGTCGAATTTAAAATATTGTATGATTTTAAAATTTGTATACTATCAAGCTGACGATAAAAAGGAAACACAGATATTTTTATTATTTCGCAAGGCCAAGTAAAAGATTTAATTATGAAGTTCAGGTACAAACAACATAAAGATTTTCATACTGTATAGTTTTAAAAGGAGTATTTTGAAACGTCCACGGAAGAGTGTTCTCTAATGGATTTTTAAACTGACGGTGTTCCTTTTTAAGCTTGATCTCCGGCAAAATTTTTCAAAGTCTCTTAACGTTTATGATGCTCTCGGGAATGTAATTAAATGAATTAGAAGTTATTACTATTTACGCCACAGATTTTCCCTTCAAAACTTAATGTGACAAAGTTTTCATTACTTAAATACTTTTTGAAGATGCTTTAGGGAATATAACTATGAATAAAAAACTTTTTGAAAAAATCTCTAAATGATGAAAACAGTGCAGTTTCTAGAAATAACAAATATTACTTCTTTCACATTCACCTTTTAAAGCACAGATTATTCTTAACACGATAATCTTTTAATTAGTTAATTGCTTCTTGAAGATGCTTTAGGGAGTACAACTTCGAATGGAAACCTTTTTAAAAAAATCTCGAAATTGATGCAAGACTGAAATTTTATATGAAACAACAGAGTTTAATAGTTATCGTTGCTAAAAGGTAAAATGTAAAATACTGCAAACATCATTCCGCATTATGCATATGGTTTTAAAGCGTGAACTAACACTCATTTCTTTCTGAAAAGGCTCCAGAAAGTCTTACAGTCATCCGCAGGAATACTTCTGCCCGGTAGGGCATCTTGTTTTGTTTTTTTTTTTTTTCTATTTTTTTCGCTGTCCAAACCTAGACCAATTTTTGTCGATGGGAAATAGCCACTCAAATCATTAATGTTACCAACTTACATTCTTTTTATGATTTAACAGTTTAAACTCACACTATATTCATTGTATACAAGTACTTTGCTTGAAAAGGCTCTAAAAGTGTAAAATATAAGCTCTAGTGAAAGGAATAATTAACATATGGCTAAATCGCAGATGCCAAGGTAGAAATGTTGTTTCATGTGAGTCTTATGCAACGTTCTTACGTTTTCCGTAGTTGTTTTAAAAATGGAAGCGAAGAAGCACGCGTAGATCTGAGAAAATTTCTTGGTTGAATATATGGAAATAGAAGAGGTTATACGGCTGTGAAACTTAAAAGAATCAAGAACATTTATGATCTAAACTGATAATCTACGTGAAACTAATACTCTTAGTAGTTATTCGTGATAAATAAGCAGTTTTCGATGCATCAAATCAGATATGAACGACTACAAAAACGGTATGCTTACATCGATTTAAAAAAATGCGTAAGGTTTCTATTAGTCTTTTTCTAAATATAATACAATTTTCTATTTCATGTTCCTAGGTAAGCTATCCTGTTTTTATAAAGCTCTGGAATCTTGAAGCACAGCTTATCTTCCTCATCAGCTTATACCCATTTTATTAATCAATAGATGACCACTTTTTTAATTGACTAGTCGAATTTAAAATATTGTATGATTTTAAAATTTGTATACT